>JAIPRL010000267.1:0-163268 GCA_025469235.1 Pemphigus obesinymphae | reverse complement strand
CATTTTTAACCATACCTGTAGTAACTATTATAGATGTTATTATAGACAGTCCTAAGTCTGTAAAAATGGGAAGGAAAATGTTTTTTATGAAACCCAACTCGTACAGTAGACTGGTTTACACGGGACCAAACTCGTACAGTAGGCTATTTTACACGGGACCCAATTAGTGAACAATCTGAATCATGGGACCCAACTAGTATGCGCCGTATTTTATAATATACCTATCTACCAAATAAAATGATATGTAACAATTTTTTTTTACTCGTCCTCACAACTATTGTAGATTTATTTCGTGACTCGTGAATATTGTATATTCGATAACGTCATAAATATTGAAAACGTATTATATTAAATACCTACATACAATATGTCTCTCAGTACAATTTTAGGAGACGAAAATAAAATTACTCTACTTTTTGTGTAAAATACGTCACTTTTAAACTAGGTATAATAATAAAAACTGATTATGATTTTGAATTTACCATTAAATTATAATTCAAATTATATTATGATTTGATCCGATTTAAGAGATAAGGTTAAATAGTTTAAAAGAATATTAAATTGTACATTAATTGGAGATCAAACAATACCCCTACGGTTTCTGAATTGAGTTTTGACGACTAAAAAAAGTTCATTGAAAATTTCAACAATTTAGGTAAGTACGGAATTATAATATATCTTCACAAAAAATTGTAAAATTTTCACAAAAAAACAAAAAATGTTTATCAATTTGCTGACTGAAAGAAAAAAACACGGCAAATAATCAAAAAATAATTTACACCCGTTATTTACCGACTGACTTAATTTGTGGGTGAGGGAGGTATACCCATTAGTCTTGTCCCTGCTCTTTAAATAAATACCTACCTAAACATTAAAATATCAATCTTCATTGCCATGTGAACCAATTTTTGAATCTCACATCTTAAAATTGTAATAATAATCAAAATTTTAATTCTAAGGGATATTTTAATAAAATCACAAAATTCCATGAAGATATTAAAAAATTTTATATCATGGCAACAGTAAAAAAAAACCCTTAAAATTATTGTTGGTAATTATTTATGTTTAAGTGAGAACCAAAAATGGGTCTCATGGCTGTTAAAATGTTAGAAAACGGAATACGCAAGACTGCAAGAGATCTCTTTTTAATTTTCCAGTAGTTTCCTTAAGAGTACCTACAGAAAACCTACATTTTATAACGGAAATGATGTCATTTTTGTAAGTTGATTTTTTTAATAAAAAAAAAATGTACTTAACTTTTTTGTTAGAAATTATTTTGAAAAATTACACGCGTCATCGCCGAGTAAATATTCTCATTTAAATAATTATAAAGTATCTAAATATTGGAAATAGACGTTCCTGAATTTTAACTTACACTCAGTATAGTTCGGCTGACTATATTACCCATTAGATGATGACGGGAGATGGTACAAGTAGGTACCTAAAAACTTTCTTTTAAGAGACTTAAAAATATCTTGTAAATTCTGAGGCTTTATCTTAGATCCCTTTAATATATAATTTTGAAACTTTACCAACCACGGTGGCAAGTTATACTGTACCCATCATATACCTATTATTTTGTCTCAATTAACTTTTTCTGACCGACCGGTGTGAAGGTTATTACCGGAAAAATATGTGGAATGTGGATGGAATACACGAGTAGGTATCGTAGTGCAAGGTGTATATAATAGGTAAATTAATGAATACTACGACGGGTTTTATTTTTTTAAAAAAGCATATTCGTTTAATTATTATTTTCGAATTATCACACTTTATTGGATTCTAATTATCTAATTTTAAATTTCTATAAAAAAATAACCGCGGTTACATAATATTATGCTGCTGTTCGTGGTAAAATTTAATACTGAAATAAGTTAAATTGTTATATAATTTTAATTCGATAAAACAATCTTACGCTGTAGGTATCTAAACATAACTACACAATATTATAATATATTTCTAATACATTGTTAATTATAATGACTTGTGTATAAAGAACGCTTAGCGCAATTTTGATTTAAGTAAGAGTAATATAAAATTAGTCATTTTTTATTATTATTTTATTATTTTTTTTTTTAAACAATTTTCTAATGACTGGAAGCAAAATATTATAACATTATGTTTATTTAGGAAGTTAAGTTCATTATAATATTATTTTGTTAATAAATTAATAGTTTTAATAATATATATCACACTAGGTATTCATACACAAAACATTCGATTAAACGTTGAACAACGATTATGCAAAAATTTACTTCTAATATATTACACGTAAGTATACCTTAAAAACTAAAAGTGCCCGAACGAGTCTTCCGAAAGCTCATATATAAATTTTTTCATAAAAAAAAAAAAAAAATTCCGTTGAAAAAATACCTATATATATATGTGTGTGTAATTACTGTTTTTTCTTTTAAAATTTTCGTTTTATTCGACATGTCCATATACTATATAATAAACCTACCCAAACGTTGCAAGTATAATAGGTACAATTGAGCCGCGTGACTCGCGTACGTACCTATACATATAAGCGTTCGGAAGAAACGTCCGTACAACAATTAAAACGTAAATAATCGTATTGACACACAATGATAATGTTACACCACGACAATAACGTAAGTACGGTTTTATTATTTACGTTTTAATTGAGTAATTTTGACTATAAAGAAAAATCGTTGCGTTCAGTCGCGCGAGAAGGCCTTTAATCGGGGAACACAGCTCGCACACACGCACGTTATATACAAACACACACACATATATATATATACGTAAGTATATACCTATATTATTATGTGTATACAATATATATATATATATATATTATAACGGTTTTCATTTTCCTCTGGACATTAATTTACCCTAAATAAATTTTTTTCCTTTTTTTTTTTTTTTTTTTTTATTGTAAAAGAAAAACACGTTTTTTTTTTTTTTCTCTCTCTCTCTCTCATTCCGAGTGTCTACAGCTAATTAAAGGCCTAATCGCATGTACGAGAGGAGACTTTGCACGCAAACATGGCAAACTATTTAACAGTCGTAAAATATTACAATATATACCTACCTATATATATTATATATATTATAATGTCTACACGCGTATATAATATGTGTTATTATATAAAATATTATGACGTATATTATATACGTGCAGAAAGGTGTATTTTTTTTATGTACTTATCATTATTATTATTATCATATAATAAATAATAACAATTATTATTATTATTATTATTATTATTTATGTCAGATAGTCCGGTGACGGTTCGGACGTTTGGTCGTGGTTCATGAACATGGGGTTGGGCACCTGGGCGGGATGCGGCAGCGGCCCGTTGACGTTGGGCGTTCGCCTGTACGCCATCAGCCAGCACGACACGGCCACGGCCACGGCCACCAGGGCCAGCAGGGCCGTGATGACCAGCGCGACGATCAGTCCGATCACCGACACGCATATGTCCTCGGCGGGCTGAATGATCGGTGCTGTATGGAAAATACAGATAAAAAAAAAAAAAAATGAATAAATAAATAAATAAAAAAAAATTGAAAAAAAAAAAACACGTAAAACGCCGTTTCGTTAAACAATCGAACTTTAACGAACCAATATTTGTTGAAATAATACGGATTTCGTTATTTTAACCTAGGTACCTGTATATATTGTTAAATTAATAAAAAATGTGTTTACAATAACAAATTCATTTTGTAAATTTCACAAAATATATTATAAGTTATAGTTTAATGAAAATAATTTGTAAAATTGATACAGATTTCATTATCATAATGAAATATACGTTATTAAATTGAAAATATATTCCGTTTAAATTGATTATTTTGATTAACAAATGGGCGTTTGTTCGACGGAGATGAATAAAATAAACGAACACAAAATATCCGTTAATTCGAATAAATGTGTATTATTCGATTGGACAATTCTATCCAAGACATTGATAAAATATATCGTTAAATCAATAATACGTTTTGTGATTTTACTGTTCAATTAACAAAATATTTTATTTTTAAATCAACAAACATTTTATTAATAATAACCATATTATTAAATTAATCTATATTTTTTATTGAAATCACAGATATATTTGGTTCTGTGTATAGAAATGCTTTAATTCGTGAATTAACCGCACGACAAATCGTACGTCTGCAGCTGTCGTATGCGAACTATAGTCGTACGAACATTTGCGGCGCGTGCGATAATATACCACGCACATTATCATACAACTTATCATGCTACGACTCGGCAGGCCTGTCGCTAGGGTGTACGAGCGAGTTATGCGCCGCTATAGGGCGGCAAAATTTTTCTTTTAGGATGGCATCATCCTAAAAGCATCACGACGACCACAGTACTTTTGTAATATAAAAAAAAAATGTATGATTTTTTTCCTTATTTATATTTTTAAAGACGGCATCACATTTCTGCTTTAGGGTGGAAAATATCTAGAGCGTACGGAGCAGCTCATCTTCTCGAAAATCTTTATATTAACTTCCGTTATAATTTATAATAATGTGTTTGTATGGTAATGAAATAGGTATATTATATGAATATATATATATATAAGGTATATATATATATATAAATGAATGGTGAATGAATTACCTATACTTATATGATTATACGTATGAAAGTTCATGAACGATAAGAAGAATTTATCTTACTCAACAATAAATAATGAGAAAAGAAAAAATATGTACCTAGCTAGTACAAAAAAAATATTTTATATAATTACCTATTTATATGCAATAAATGAAATTACAATAAATACAAATTTCCAAACTTAACAGTTTTAGTTCACACGTACGTTGTGATAACAAGGAACATATCTATATGGTTATTATTAATGTAAATAGATCAAACCTATCGTATGGGGGCCCACACGTTACGATTTATCGTATATGCCGAATTCGGTTGTACGATGGATTTTATGCACGCTCAAACTCCATCTCGTCGTACGACACGTTGTACAACGATACCATATATTATACACGTTACGATAATCGTTTGTGAGATCGTATCAAAGTTGTACAATCTATCGTATATTCGTACGATTAGGTTGTATCGTGTATGGGACGCTATAATATAATATTATACTATTTTGGCAAGACCGTCCCGAAGAAACTATTTATTGGTGGGGGGGAGGGGGTCGAGCGTGTCTCGAAAAAACCGACAAAATACACCTTCGAAACGTAAATAAGTAAAAAAAAAAAAAAAAGATAAAATTTTTTTCGGATTTTGCCGAATAATACAAATAATTTCTAGTTTTGCCGACCAAAAAAAAAAAATAAAAAAGATTATCAACTTTCTGTTTTTGCCGACTAGTGTTTTGGTTGGGGGCGACTCGCTTTTACACGACCCCTCCCTCCCCCTCGTTCTTGTAGCGTCCTATTTAAGAAATTTAAAAGATGTACGCTAAAATATATAAAAAAAAAAAAAAAAAAAAATAAGGAGTACTTCGTCCTCAAATCAAGCACTGAACCAATAGTAGGTACACCTATAGGTATATATCATTAATATCTGTGATTTATTTATTCGTATTATACTTCGGATGTGTTGTGAATAGGTATACCACCTAGGTATATTTAGGCGCATGACGTATATAACGCGTTCATATAATGTTCGGTCTGTGGACTTTTAATGACGCGTGGTTGCAGGAGAAAGGAAAAGTGAGTGAAAGTGGGTCACAAATGTGATTGGATAATACTATACCTATATTATACATATATAAACAACACGTAGTACACATACCTACATTGGTAAAATGTACAAATTAGTTTTATAGCAAAAAAAAAAAATAAATAAATAAAAAATTAGATACACCACCTAATATAGACAATAATATTATAATAATATATATTATAGTCAATATTATGTCAATAACGCTGCACGAAACGGAGACAATTTTCGAAAAAAATTTCGGACGGGTATACCTAATACCTATATATATATATTGTTTTAAAAATAATAAAAATAACCAATATAATATTAGTATAATCACTAATTGCCCACGTTCGTTCGGTCGTACAACAATAATAATAAATAATAATAATTACCTTCGGTCGGACCCATCAGTCGTTCTTCCCGGCGTTCGAACGTCAGGATGGCGTTCGATTCGATCGTGATCTCTTCTCTCAGCTGTCCCCGTTGGACCGCGTCGAGGGCGTCATCTTCGTCGTCGGGTTTGCTATTTGTTTCCGTTATTTCACGCCTCTTGCGTTTGCCGAACGCGTTATAGCCACGGCAATTCACCTAATTTATATATAAACAGAATATTACGTCAAACTTACATTACACGATATATGTTATAAAGAAACAAAGCATCGTTAAAAATGGCCTTCTAAGTCACAAGTATAATACGTGATAAATACATTGATATTATATTCCCCGGATGACTATAATAATAATAATAATACCTACTTCATATATACACATATACGACGCGACGCGAGGATAAGACGACGCGGATCGTCCGGTCGGTGGGGACCAAACACAATAATAATATATAACATTTTTCCCCACCACTGCACTGCCGTGGATTACGCATAATACTAGTATACATATCGTTTTTTTTTACCTATACTACGGTACAATCAAGAAATTCGCTAGACTAAACCGGTTTAGATTTCCCCTTAAAAAGTAAACCGGTGTACTTTTAAGAAATTCGCTGGACTAAACCGGTTAAAAATTGAGACACCGGTTTACTTTTTTTCGACCGCTGTAGCGAGGTGCTCGAAAAATACCGATCCCGATCTGTCCCCACCTCAAACCTGATTTTCCTCTAATTATTTGTTATCAATTTTTACATTAAAACAAATTTATTTTCTGTAACAACATTAATTTACTAAAACGTATATCTACTTACTTTTTCGAATAGAAATCGATTATATTGTATGATTAATGATATCAGTGACAAAACGATTTTTAGTAAGAATAGAATCTTTTAACATGTCAATTTTAATGTTATTATCGATTTTTATTTTTATTTAAAAAAAAAATTTAAAACGTAAAAATTTTTAAATTGAACTGTCAATAATATGATAAGCAGAATGAATGTTGTGTAATAACTAATAACTGATAATAAGAATTATGGAGGGGGTAAACCGATTATTGCAACGAATTTCTAATTAAACCGTTGTATCTATACACTGAACCAAAATCATTAATCGGGATCGGTAAAGCAAACCGGTTTACGCTTGCGAATTTCTTGAATATACACGTACATATTAATAACCATCTATACAATAATATATGTATTGTACGTGTGCACAATGCATTTTCGCGATACCTACCGTACGTCCGGCAACATATTATATTGTGCTAAATAATAATCCCATAACAGTCAACTATATAATATAGAATCTATACATAATATGAGGCGTCCATCGGGGGAAGCAGTACTCGATATACGTAAAAAACCGCGTATTTATTTTCATCGTATTATTATATTTAATATGTCTTATAGGCGCAGCTATAGGGTTCCGGCGATGCCAAACGTTACGTAGGTACAGCGCCGGTTAGACTTGGTGGCGGGGAGTCGGTAGTTTCCGAAAATACTTCCAAGTGATTGCGACTTTCGCCAATCATACGAAAGACCATTTTTTTGTTTGTTCGTTTTTTTAAACCGAATTTCTCGACGTTTTCGGGGAAATTTATACGAATCACGTTTCCCCCCCCCCCGTGCGAAGTTTATGAAGTTCCCTCCGGCCCTCCTCCCTGAGTTTTCCTAGATGGACGCCCTTAAATAATTGAGCATAGATCATTTGGAAGATTTTATCCTATTATGACTTTACGTATAGGCACTTCAGTTATGTTGTGTGTGAATTTCAAGATGGAATATAATAGTGCCGGTCTAAACGTGTAGGTAATATGTATATATATATATATATATATATATATAGGTATATACCTACGCCTAAATAAATAAAATAATAAATAATAACTATTAATGATTCTAACATTTTAAAACAACATGTTGTTGCATTTAAACATTTTTGTTTCATTATTTCTTTTGACTATAAAATTTGGTCTGTTAACTCTGAATACACGATACCTATATACAGTGCATTAGTGAACAGCTAGAGTCCTGTTAAAATCAATTAGGTAACGATTTTCTACGTAAATCTTGGTTATTATAAAATAAAATAAATCAATATAAACAGGGTCTTAAAACAATGTACTTCGAGAAGTGATTTTTCGGGCGGATGTTGCGGCACTGGGCGTGTCGTCATGTAAATACTAAATTGTATATGCAAAAATCAAGTTAAATATTGGAGCAGCGAGAGTTGGAATTTACCATTTATCCTTACACACACACTCTCAATATTTACTTGCATGTAATTTTTAATTTAATTTTGAAAAATTGCACTCTAGCACACTACATGACAGCGATACTTTATATCCAATGTTGTATTTAGGTTGGGCAGTAAATAAGAAGATTGAGCAGAGCATTGAATGCTTATGTACAGGATAAGTAAAATAACTATAGAGAAGACAAAAATATAAAAAAACGAGCAAATTAAAGGTAGTGTAGGAGTGGCTAGTAGCTTTGATAGGACAAGTAGATAAAATGCCAGAGAATATAGATTGAAATGGCTCGGACATGTTTTAAGGAGGGGCGAGGCAGAGGCAGAACGATTGGCGAAGAAAATGTATGTAAAAAGAGAGACGGAGACCGAAAAATAAATGGTTAAATTTAATGGAGAGTGATATTAAATTGGTTAGTATAAGAGGAGAGATGCAGAAAATTGAGTCGAGTGCTGGAAGTTGAAGACTGACCTCAAGTAGTTGGAAGAGAAGATGTAGGAAAATAAGAAGATGTAAAGTTGCAGTTATAATATGTTATAATGAATGGAAAATAATAACCAAGCCTTTTCTTGTTCTTCGTGTATCGTCGATTCAGTGTATTTAAGGGCGGGATCTTTAGTTTTGGATAAATTATTATGAATCCCCGGAAATACCACCCTCGCAATCTCCCCGTGGTATATACTTGAGTCAAAACTGCAATATTTACGTACCGGTTGGCATTTGCCGAAGCAAACTCGTATGTTACATTGGAAGCGTATGTTGTCGGAACTCGGGAACTTGAACGCGTTGAATCCGGCCAACAGTGATTGTGTATCGGCGTTGTAATCCCACTCTCCGAATATGGTCGGATCGGTCGCGCATCCGTTCTCGTCGGTAACTATATACTCGTTTTCGACGTTATCTTCTATCGTTTTCGCCACACAGCTCCTGGCGAACCCACCGTATATGCCTGTACAACGTTAACAAATTCACGTGATTTAGAAAAGAAATATATCTACGTATGCGAAGAACCAAAACGATCATTTGGATTGAAAAAAAAACAACGAAAATTATATAGTAATATTATCGTTTTCACACATACTCGACGGTTGGACGTCGACTTGTAGCATGAGATTATCGCCGATTTCCGCCGAGTCAATCTCTTGACCGGTGTGGGTGACAATCTTCATTAAACATGTGGGTGGCGGTCCAGTATTCGCTATCGTACCGGCTGTGGTTAACATGGACACGTTGAAGCCGAGCGTGACGTTCTGTTCGCCCGTGTTGTACACGCACCGTATGTGATAAGCCTGAGCTTTGTACGTTACTAATTTCGGATGTTTTTGTATGACCAACACGAAACTGGCTTGGCCCTGTAAACACACGAAACGGAACATATTGTAGATAAAGCAGATTCAAAATATGCCTATTTTTTTTTTTTTTTAAACAAATTTTTTATAGGTTCATTGGTAATAAAAAATTAAGAAATATCACATGCAAATGAGAACCCTTTCGTTAACGTGCCGGTAAAATACCTGTACTTTTATAAACTTACGTTGACGTGTATAAGCCCGCAGTTTCCAAAACCGACCTTGAATATTTCGGTCTTAGGCGGGGAGTCTTGCGCCATCGACACGACCCGTCTACACTCTTCATTTTTGCTGTGACCCTTCACGTACAATACGCCGTTAAATCCTTTTTCCGTGATGTGGATTTCTACTTGCACTCCGTCCGACAGACACGTAACGACCATATCTGGTCTCGGGAAATCTGTTCTATGATGTGTTGTGTTATCTAAAAATGATTTTTATATTTAAAATATACATATAGATATAGGATATAAATTAATAGTAATTTAACGGAATTCCTTAGTGTCTCTAGTATAATCGCTGTAAAATTGTCGTACCTATTTTCGGTATATGCGGTACACAATTTCCGTCGATATCCAAGCTATAACCGTGCTCAAATGGACATATGCAACGTCCTCGTTCGTCTATAATCAGTCCTCTGTCCAGTGCACACACACAGCGGCCCTGTTCGTCAATCTTGTATCCCAGTTCGACGATACACCTGCGACATTCGTCTTCGTGGTTAAGGGCTGTGCCCGGGGGACACACACATTCTCCATTATCGTCCCTTATGTATCCTTTTTCAATTGGACATTTGGAAACTAAAAATAACGAAATTATATTATATAAGTAATGTTATTTTTGTTTTTGTGTCGAATAAAATATTAATATTAAAAATGACGAAACTCTACAAGATATACATATGTATAATAATACCTTCGTCACATCTTATAGCTGCATTTCCTTGGGTACCCGGAATACATTCGCACGTCATTGTTCTAATCGGGAACGTGTCGAGGACTTTACATATCGAGTTTAATCCACAAGGCGTCGACGCATCGCAAGGGCTTACGCATTTTTTATTAATACATCCCGTTTGTGAAGGACAATCGGAATCGCTCGTACATTCACTTTCGACTGTAGAAATCACATTAAAAAAACAAATAATTAATAAGTATTTGAAGCAAACGTTTTATTTCATTCAATAATACAGTATAGGTACGTACTCTTTTTACAACTCGTTCCAACATTTCCTATGTAACCCGGTGGACAAGCGCAATCCGTTCGGTGGTTATAAACCGTACACTCGGATGGTTTAATGCATGGGTTCGTTTTAGTGCACGGATCGATACATTTAGAGTTTATACACGCTCTGTCGCTTGGACAATCTGTGTCGGAGCGACAGCCAACAACCACACAGGCTATCTGAGGATTTCCTGTCATTCCCGGTGGACATTCACATATGGCTTGATGGTTGATTCCGTAACAGTCGGCTTTCGTACCACAACTGCTACCATCTGCCGCACACACGGCGACACAGATACGGTTGATACAGACATGTGCACCAGAACAATCAGATTCACTTCGGCATCCGGCTGATTGTTATAAAAAGAAAAAGAAAAAAAATATTAAAATTATATCTGTAAAAAGCTAGCTGGAAAGAAAAATAATAAGAAAAGGTGCCGATAGAAATGACGGGAGAATAAGAAAAACTAACGGTTTGAAGTCAATCATTGCATATACTGTTATGTTCAATTTGGTGTAAAGATTATATTGGGCTGGACCAGAGTTGTAGAATCGTGGGCTGAGCATTATTAGCAACTGGTTAAAAGCGTACGAAAGTTGTTGATGAGAGTAGCCCCCGAGTAGCTTAGCGATAGAGAAATCGCCAGGCAAGCGATTTACTGGAGAACAATTCCCGATAGTCGTAATTTTTTTTATTAAATTTCCATGTCGCTTACAACATGTTTAACGGAGTTTAGGTTCATTTATACGCATGAAAAATGATTCAGCAGGAAAGATACTATTTGATAGTGGAGAAAATTTGTGAACGTTTTAGGAGGAGGAGAAGGAGGTGAGGTTTAGACTGGAAAAAACGAGCATCATCTGACAGGGAGTATAATAATTTGTATGACGGGATTATCCTAATGGCCGGTTTTTTAAGAAGTAAAATCAGTCAAATTTTGTATAATATAATAATATATTATACCTCTAGAACAATCGATCTCTGGGCTTCCATCAAATCCGGCTAAACAAGAGCAAACGGGCTTGTGATCCCATACTCTGCACTCGGAGTTCGGTCCACAGTTACACGGATCTATACATCTTCCATTCAAACATGCTCTGTCCGATGGACATTGTGAGTCAGCGGTACATGCGACAGCCGTCATCGGTGGCGTGATTTTGCAAGTGCCACTACCGCTACTTACGTAACCGCTTGGGCATTCGCAAATCATCGTCCTTACTGGTAGTGAATTGATTACGACACATTCAGCTGGCCGTTTGCAAGGTTCTAGAGTGGTGCATGGGTTTTGGCACACGTTATCAAAACAGGCCAATAGCGACGGGCAATCGGCGTCTTCTTTGCATTCAGGCTGTATTTCTTGTCTACAAGCTACATATGGGTTGCCTATCATTCCTGGCGGGCAACGACACAATGCAAAATGATTTTGTACTTTGCATTCGGCTAGAGACGAACAGGGGTGTTCGTAGACACAAGGGTTAATACATTGTCCATTGATACATGAACGGTCACTCGGGCAGTCGTTATTGCTGCGGCAACCGATTACCAAGCACCGGTCGTACGGATTTCCTCTGTAACCACTCTTACAACGACATTCTGGGCGGCTATTAATAGTGAAACATTCGGCATTCGGTCCACACGGATCTTCCACTATACATGGATTCAAACAGTGGCCGTTGATGCAAGCTTTACCGGAATCACATTCAGAATTTCTTTTACATCCGACTATAATAGAATATAATAGGTATATTTTGTTGTTAACACGTAATATAAACTTTAATTACACAATTATTACTAGATCAATGGTATTTCTACAAACATACCTGTTCTGCAAGCAAAGTTTGGATTTCCATCATAACCTTCTAAGCAAGAGCATACCGGATGGTGATTTTGAACAAAGCACTGGGCATTTGTACCACAATTACAAGGATTACGACACTGTCGGTTTAGACATGCTTCGTTTGTCGGACAATCGTCGTTGGTAGTACAACCTGGCGGTGAGGATACAATGACTGGAAACAAAATACACGTTTTGTTTTTTTTAGAAAACATTGTTTTTAAAAATATATTTAATTTAAAATCCAACCTTGTTTGCATTCTCCACCTTCATCGAGTACCCAACCATCAGAGCATGTACATGTCATCGTTCTAACCGGTACACTGTCTAGGACCGCGCACATGGCACTATTTGAACAAGGTTTAATTTCTTGACATGGATTTACACATTTTTGTCTAATACACGCGAGACGACTGGCACAATCGACATCAATTTTACATTCTGGTTCCCCATAAAGAGGAGGTGGTAAACGTTCGCAATAGGTAGTTGGATCTCCCAACGGGAAATTGTCTGGGCATCTACATGCAGCTGCATGGTTTCTCGGAGTACAAATAGCGTTTGAAGCACATGGAACGCTGTGTTGTTCTGTGCACGGATTGATACAATGTTGGTCGAAACACATGCGATTCGACGGACAGTCAATATCATATGTACATTCAGTCCTTTCACACTTTTCAAATGGATTTCCAAAGTAACCGGGTGGACATTGACATGCTGCACGATGATTGTCACCATAACATTTTGCCGTTGGAGCACAAGGATCATTCAACAAACACGGCGGAACACATTCACCATTGTAACATTGTTTGTCATAAGCACATTGATCATCTGATGTGCATCCCACTGAAATTATTTTTATCAAGGTTATAGTATAAGTAAATTGTTACTATTATTAATGTTGGTACTATTTTAAGGTATAGTATTAATAGTTTTGAAAAATTATAATTACTTTTTATACAGCCTTGTTGTGGATTTCCATAATATCCAGGCTTACAAACACAACTAGGATAATGATCATACACTTTACAATCCGAATTTGATCCGCAATTACATGGACTCACACACAATCTGTTGATACATGATTCCTCTGGACTACATTCTGTATTTGATATGCATTCGACATTCGGTATTGATGCTATTAACAGGATATAAATTGATAAATATTATGTAACTAGGAAGGGGAAGTCAGGGTAAGTTGACAAACTGTTAAAAATTCATGTACAACTATGCCGAAAAATTATGAAAGATAAAGGGTTAAAACATACACGTTAGATGATGTGAAAACTGACGTAAGTACATGATTATAAGACCAATGAAAAATCATGCAAAAGCTTGGCAGAGAAACATGGTATTTCTGAGGCTACATTGAGGCGTTATATCAAATGAAAAATAGAGGTATATAAAAATAATAAACCTAACATTTGTTATGATTGTAATTAGAAACAATATTTATTTATTAATTTTTTTATTATTATAGTACAATTAAACAATCTAATGGTTAGCCGAAGAAATAGGAACTGTGGATAAGAACAACACATTGAAATAGAAGAACACAGTTTCAAAAGAGTATCACAATTTAAATATCTGGGATCGATTATAACTCAGGATAACGACGTTATGACATAGGTGTCGTCAAGAATACAACAAGCAAATAAAGAATATTATGGGTTAGAAAAAGTTCTGAAATTTAGGACCTTATATAAAACTTAAAAATAGGATCTACATGGCATTATTAAAACCGATTGTCCTATACGGCGTTGAAATGTGGGCACTGAGAAAAATAGAAGAATTAAGGCTAGCGATAATTGTAAGAAAAATTCTACGAACAATTTATGGCCCAGCCTTCGATAATTAAATCAAATAATGGAGAAAACTGCATAATGATGAACTCCAAAGGCAGTTTCAGAAGCCCAATACGTTAAAAAGATCGCTAAGATAAGATTAATGTGGGCAGGCAATGCCTGGCGTAAACAGGGATCTATAGTTAAGCGAGTGATTGAAGAAGACCGTTAGGGAGATCAAAGTTAAGATGGGAAGACTGTGTGAAAAAAGACGTTAAAAAGATAGGACCAGAAATCAGTTAGAGAGAAGCTGCAGAAAACAGGAACGGGTGGCAAGATTTATATTTAGTGGTATGGTCTTAAAGGTAAAAGCCAAGGAAGAAGAAGAAGAAGTACAATTAAATATACCTATATTTTAAATAGTACTATAAATACCTATATCTACCTACTAGGTATAGAATAATAGGTATCAATATATATTTTATTTAATGTATCCAGGCATTATTTAGAGTAAAATAATAGTGGGTATAATGAATTGATAATATGGTAGATGAAAACTATAATAATTAAAAAAAATATTATACAACAATAGATACCTAGTTGGAATTTGATATAAATTAAATTAAAAATTAATGAAGGAATCAATTAATTAAATTATAATAGGTACAATTTAAATATTTTACCTTCATTAATAGTGTTAGAAATAATATTAATATTAATTTCATCAATAAAAAAATTATATATTTTTTTTTTGAATAATTATTTTTTAGGCACAATAATATGGTTATCATAAATATATTAAATAGGCTATGATGTTTTGCCATCATAATATGACATTGATATACAATCAACCTACCAATACATTTTTTAAATTAATTAATATATTTTTTTAATTTTATGTATAGGATTATCCAGAGAATGGCAGTAGATTCCGAAATATATTTACTGATGAACAGTTAGTTCAATTCATACAGATATTGACCGTCGGATGAAGAAGTACCATATGCAATAATCGATGATGATGACTCAGCTAATGAGGAATGTATTTTTTGTCAAGAAAAATATAAAATGATAATAGATTGAATCATGGATTAAGTGTATTATATGTTATTATAGATAGGCACATGATTTATGTGCAGGAATTGATGATTGGAAAACATTTACATGTGATCTCTGTAAAACTGTTTCTAAATAATAACTCTTAAAATGTTTTTTTTTTTAAATATAAGTATTACAAAGATCCAAATTGTTTTTTTATATAATTTTATAACTTTTCTGATATATTTTAAAAATGATATATTATTTAATTTAATAATATACATAACAATTTTATAAAATGTTTGTTTAATATTAGTTTGACTATAAAATATAAATCTTTTATTATAATTATATAAGTGTACTGTCTTTTTTTAAAAAAGTGAGTTTTTCAATATTTTGTTTGGCTTAAAAATATATTAAAAAATTATACACAATATTTTTTGCATTATATTTATATGTAAAACCTACTCTTGATTTCTATTTTAATTTATATATGTTAACTTACTCAACACTAGGGTAAGGTAACAAATTTTTATTTTTATTTTTTTTAAATTATTTAATACTTTTAAATTTGAAATTAATATTCCATATTTTGTTTATACTATTATGACATGTATACAAACATGATTTGAATATAACTAGTATTCCATTTTACAAAGTAGCCTTAAAACAATTTGGGAAACCTTAAGGTCGTCAACTTACTCTGAATTCTCCTATTATTTAGAAATAGATCATATTCTATAAAATATGGTATTTACGTGGAATGCATGCAATGCGAGGATCTCCGGTGTAACCGTTCGGACATCTGCAGACAGGTTGGTGGTTTTGGACATGACAGAATGATCCTCGTCCACAACTATCTGGTAAAGTGCATGGACTTACACATCTTTGATTAACACAAGTCTTATCAGATATACAGTCATCATTCTTTGTACATTCTGGTGAAGGTGGCAAAATTGGAGTTGCTTGGTCTATAGTAGTAATTTGTGTATATTAGTACTCAAATAACGACTATTCTGTTATAAAACACTTACGGAGTGAGCATTCTGTATGAGGGTTTCCTATATATCCTGGTGGACATGAGCATGCTGCTTGATGGTTTTGTGAGATACATTGTGCATTTATACCACAAGGATCAATGCGACATGCTTCTACACAACCTTGATTTACACATCTTTCTGATAATGGACACTCTTGATCACTTTTACATTGTGGTGTGATGGAAACTAAAACAAATGTTTATGTATAAAAGTATTATAATGTTTTTACAAAATAGTATGTATATAAGGATAGGTATGGAAGTTTTTCATATGCGGACAAATAGAAATATTTAATTTAAGAAATTATCAAAACCAACTAACGTACTTGTTAATAGTTTAAAAAGTATAATCAAAACTATAATTACCTATTGGTTTACAGCGGCCATCTATGGTAGCTACAGTGTCTGGTCTACATTGACACATAACAGTTTTGTATGGGACTGTATCTTGAACATGGCACTCTTGATCTGGCGAGCAAAGTACAGATATGGTACATGGATTTTGACATCTCTGATTTACACATGCATGTTGTGTCGGACAATCAGAATCTGCTATACACTCGGGAGTTATTGATGATACTCTTGATTCTATTTTACAATGTTAAAAGAAAAAAGAATATAATTGTTTAAATAACACTCATTTAATTTTATATTTCTGTTTAATTTACTAGTGCATTCAATGTAAGGATTTCCTTGGAACCCATTTAAGCAATTGCATGTAGGTTGGTGAGCTTGTGCTAAACATGTGGCATGCTCAGCACAGGTATCTTGTTCACAAACAGGTCTGCATCTTCTATTTAGTCTATCACATGCTTCATGATTTGCACAGTCTTCATTATATTGGCACACCACTGATACACAGGATACCATTGGTGACCCTTGTGTACCCGCTGGACAAATACAATGGGCTTTGTGAGCTTGTACAATACACTCAGCTCCATGACCACAACTCTGAGCAGAACATGGATTCAAACAGTTGGCATTGATACACGCTTTGTCATACACACAATCACTATCAGCTTTGCAACCAGCTGCAAAATAATTGAGTTGGATAATTATTTTTAAGTTTAAGTTTTATCATTAAATAAATATATCTTACGTTTATAACACTGAACTTGAGGATTTCCTGCCCATCCACTTGGACAATTACAAATGGGTCGGTGGTTAATTGTAGTACATTCGGCTGTGAGGTCACATGGTTTTGATATTTGACATGGATCTTGGCAATATTGGTTAGCGCATATTTTTGAACTTGGACATTCAGAATCTGTTGTACATTCCGGTAAAGCTAGAGGGACTGTAATGCAATTTCATAATGTTTAATTCATTTCAAAATGTCTAAGAATTTACAATTAAATTAAATATTTATTTTGTGGATTTACGTGTTTGAATACACAGTTCATTCAATGAAATAAACCATATATTATGAAAATGTATGACCATGACTCTGATGGTCATTTATAGTGTGCATATCAATGTTTATTAACTCAATAAATATATTTTTATACTTGAAAATGTATTTTGTAAAAATTATGTGTGTTAAATATTATGTATAATATAATATATTGTAGGTAGTTTACCTTTGTAACAACTGACAAATGGATCACCAGTAAGTCCATCTGGGCATCTACAAACAGCTTTATGGTTATTAATTGTGCATAATGCAGTAGACGAACATGGGTTGGATACAGTGCATGGATTAACGCATTGGCGGTTAAGACACGAGTCTGATGGTTGGCAATCATCATTTGAGGTACAACCAACTGATGATGGAGCACCTATATTATGAATAGAATACATTTTAGTTAATTACAAGGGTATATAGGTACATAATATATTAGTTTCTTTAAAAATCTGCAATAAAAGTATTAAACAAAATGTGGTCAATCTAGATAGTTTATGTATATACAATAGAAAGATAGTAAATGGAAGTGAAGGGATTGACTGAAAATAATTTTATAATTTATATGTATAATTATTTTCATATAAATGCTGATGTGTTACTTAAAACAAACATTTTATAGGATATTTTAAAGGAAACAGATAAGCAGCTAAAACCTGAAATCATATAAAATTAAATATTGATTAGTAATTAAATAGAATTTTGTTAAAATATTTTTAGCTATAATTATAATGTTTATGTAATTAAATAAAAACAATTACGTTTATAAGTTTATTTCGACAAATATTTCCATTACCTATTTTACATTGGATGTCAGCATCACCAACATAGCCTGGGATACACTGGCATGACATTGTTCTATGAGGTAAAGTATCTACTACAATACATTCGGCATTTGCACCACATGGCCTTATTTCGCGACATGGATTTCGGCAATCTCCATCAAAACAGGCTAACTTACTAGCACAATCAGAATCCATTGTACACTGAGGTGGTATTGCGACTGGCGCTAATAATAAAAGAAAACATATAATAATAAATAAATAATAAAATTGCATTAGTGAAATTAATGATATACATAAATAACTCAATTGAGACAATAACAAAAGTACTAAATACACACCTAATGTACAAGAAACATGAGGATTTCCTATGTATCCAGGAGGACATCTACACGATGGAATATGATCGGCTACATTGCATAATGCAGTCGGAGCACAATCACATGGATTTTGACAACGTTGATTTCTACAACCCAATGTTGACGGACAGTCAGAATCGGTTGTACACTCTGGTCTTCTACATTCTACAAATGGATCGCCTTCATATGCAGGAGGACAATAACATCTAGCTCTATGGTATCCATCAGTTCTGCATAACGCATTAATACCACAATGGGTGTAACCACAGGGGTCAACACAATCTCCATTGACACATGATTTTTCTGGTGGACAATCAGTATCAGCACGACATCCAACTGTATTTAGTATAATAATTGAGTATAAGATTCACATTATTAATTATAGTTTAAAACTTACTTTCTACACATTGGATTTGAGCATTTCCAGTCATTCCATCTCTGCAAACGCATACTGATCTGTGTTTTTGTACATAACATAATGCATTTCCAGCACATGTAGTTGGTGATTCTTGGCACGGGTTTTTACAGGAATAATTAATACAGGCCTTGTCATTTGAACATTCACTGTCAGTGGTACACTCTGGCTTAGGTTCTTTAAAACGATAATTAATTAATATAAAATTAATGTTGTCATTGCTAATATTGTAAAAAATATATATTTGTTTGTATTTATTTTTATACCTGGTGTTCTTTGTACTATACACTGTTGTTTTGGTTCTCCATAATATCCTGGAGGACATGAGCATATAGCATTATGATTTACTACTTGACAAATAGCATTTAATCCACAAACATCTCGACATGGATCTTGACATTTTTGCGTAAAGCATGCCTTGTCTCTCGGACAATCTTGGTTAATAATACATTCTGGGTAAACACAGGAAGCTATTTCTCCAATTACTCTACATTGGCCGTTGCTACCACATGGTGATGGGTTGCATGGATCACTTGGTGCAGCTGATAAGTAATATAAGTGATAATGTTTATATTATGCTAATATATTATACATAAAATTTAATAAAAATATTTACCTGATGGTTGTTGTTGATGTTTACATTCAACGAATGGATCTCCAATAGTAGGCGGTGGACAAGAACAGACAGGACTGTGGTTTATAGTTTGACAAATTGCTTCATAACCACATACACCAGGGCATGGGTCAACACATTTATTGTTAACACAAGCTCTATTACGAGGACAGTCAGGGCTAATTACACATTCCGGTCGGCATCCACTAGTCGATGGGGATCCTTCATATCCAAGTAAACATTCACAAATGGCAGCACCATTCATTACACGACAACGTGTATTTGGTCCACATGGTGATGGTACACATGGATTTGATGGAATTGGATCTAAACAATTATTTTGTTCATATAATAAAACTATAAAACCTAACTAAATTATAATGAACATTTTCACTAAGCAATTAAATACCTCTACTAATCGGTATTGGCTGGCATATTTGGAAAGGATCACCAGTTAATCCTTCTGGACATGAACATATTGGTATATGGTTTGAAACAAAGCATATAGCAGATATACCACATGTACCAGGACATGGATCTTGGCATTTATTTCTAATACAAGCTTTGTTCATCGTACAGTCAGAGCTAACAAGGCATTCAGGTCTACAAGACTCGTATGGATTTCCTTGATATTCTGGCAAACACTCGCAAATAGCATTCTGGTTCTCAACTCGACATCTAGCGTTAGGTCCACATGGTGATGGGTAACATGGATCTGAAGGTGATGTTGGTGTAGGTTGAACAGCTATAATTTAAACAGTTACATTTTATAAGCCAAGCAATTTTGTATTTATTATATATCATGTTGGTTGTTCATAGTTTTGTATAAAACAAACACTACCACATGCAAATATATAATAATCGTGCAACACAACTATAAAACCATGCGAAATATAATTTAAAAGCATGCAATTTTCCAAGATCTTACAAACTATCACTTAAAGACTATAAATAAAACTAGACCGGAGACGACACTGAATTTTATTAGTTGAGATGTAGATATTTAATAGTATACTTATATATCTAGTAAGTAGTCTATAATTAAAATCTAACTTAAAATAAATTATCTTAACACTAAATAAAGGATGATGAACGTAGTTCTGAAATTTGCTGTTGTAGATCAAATAAGTTATTAAAAACACATTATTATTGACAATGTCATAGAAATCAGAATCATTCTTACGTGATGATTGTTGAATATAGCATGAGACAAAAGGATTTCCAACTAATCCTTGAGGACAAATGCATTGTGGTATGTGGTTGTATACATGGCATTCAGCACTTAAGCCACATGAACCAATACATGGGTCTTTGCACTTCATATTGATACATGCTAAATTATATCTACATTCGCTATTTGAAGTACATTCAGGATGACACTGTGGAGGTGATCCTTGGTAGTTTTGTAAACATGTACACGTATAAGTGTTAGAAGTTACACGGCACTCTGAATAAGGTCCACATGGACTTGGAACACAAGGGTTAATTGGGTCTTGTTGCGGTTTCAATACAACTGTAAGCAAGTTATTTATAAATAAATACATATTATATTACATGTGAATAATACTAAAAATATTATTTTTAAATTAAAAGATATAGATTACTATATTGTGATTTACCTGGATAGGAGCATTTTGAAAATGGATCTCCTGTTAAGTGTGGTGGGCATCTACATATTGCATTATGATTTATAACTTGGCATTCTGCATTAATACCACATGTCCCTGGACATGGGTCTCTACAGCGCTGGTTTAAACAAGCGGTGTTCATCGAACAATCTGAATTGATTGTACATTCAGGTCGGCAATTAGGAGGATGTCCAAAGAAAGTTTGTAAACATGTACAGATTGCTTGACTATTTACGTCACGACATTGACTATTTGGCCCACAAGGTGAGGGTGAACATGGATTTCTTACAACTTGTTCTTGTAATACTTGGTGACACATGATAAAAGCATTTCCAGTCATTCCAGGTGGACAATGGCACATCGGTATATGATTATAAACTTCACATATTGCGTTGTTCCCGCAAGTATCTATGCATGGATTAATGCATTTATTTTTTACACATGCTTTATCTTTAGCACAATCTTCATTCAGAACACATTCCGGTCGACATTCACGATATGGATCTCCATGATAACCGGATATACATGTACAAATTCCATTATTACATATAGCGCTTGTTCCACATGGGGATGGGTAACATGGATCAGTGTATTGAGGTTTTGGTGCTAATAATAGAAAAATATATTTATAAATATTATTACTTGAAAGAGATTTTACCTATTTATTTATTTTTAACTTACGTGGACTTGGTTTTATGTAACAGCTAACAAATGGATCTCCCGTATAACCCATTGGACATGAACAAATTGGTACATGATTAATTACATTGCACTGTGATCCTAAACCACAAGATCCTGGACATGGATCTCTACATTTTTCTCTCATGCAAGCCATATTGCTTGGACACTCGGCATGAACAACGCATTCAGGTCTACAATTTGGAGGACTACCAATATATGTCGACAAACACGAACAAGATGGTGAGTTTCCATGTGCTATACATTGAGAGTATGGACCACAAGGTGAAGGTGAGCAGGGATTTATAACCGGTGGGTCTTGGGGTATATCTAAATTATAATATAAGTTATGTTTATAATAGCTATTTATGTAAATTTTTTGTAGTATTATATATTTTATTTGCCATACATACTTTGTATTAAAGAACAATATGTAGATGGATTGCCCGTATAACCAGGGCTACATTTACATATCGGATGATGGTTTATTGTTTGACAATAAGCATTTTGTCCACATGTTCCTGGGCAAGGATCAATACATTTTTGATTTACACAAGCTCGATTTTGTGCACATTCAGAACTAGTGACACATTCAGGTCTACATCCAGGCGGAGTTCCAATGTACAATGGCAAACACGAGCACATTGCTTGTCCGTTATTTTCTTTGCATAAACTATTTGGTCCACATGGAGATGGAATGCATGGATAGCTTGGGACAATTTCAACTTCTATAAAATAATTTTTTTTAAAACTCATAATTTTATCAAAATTATGTATTATTAGATAATGTTCTACTTACGTTGTGAAGGTATTATTCTACAATATTTGAAAGGATCTCCAACATAACCAGGTAAACATGTGCACATTGGGATGTGGTTAATAGTTTGACATTTAGCATTACTACCACAAGTTCCTGGACATGGGTCTTTACATTTGTTTGACATACATGCTTTATTTGCACTACAGTCTGTATTAATTGTACATTCAGGCCGGCAACCTTCGTAAGGATTTCCATAGTATTCAGGTAAACACACACATGAACCAGCATTATTTTGTTCTTTGCATAATGCATTGGAACCACATGGTGATGGAGTACAAGGATTTATTACTTCTTGAATAGGTTCCGCTATTAAAATATAAATTATATATTCAATTTAATAATTAATTCAATTTAAAAATAGTTAAATATTTACCTTGTTGTAATATACATTGAGTGAATGGATCACCATTATAACCTGGTGGACAGCTACATCTCGGCGTATGACTAATTACTTTGCACACAGCGTTAGGAGCACATGTACCAGGACATGGGTCTTTACATTTCATATTGATACACGTAAGATGATATGAACATTCACTGTTACTGACACATTCTGGTCGACAGTTTGGTGGTGAACCAATGAAGTTAGGTGCACATGAACATGATGGTGAATTTCCATTAACTTGGCACTGAGAATTTGGACCACAAGGTGACGGTAAACATGGATTTTGTACTGGTTCTGGTGGTACTACATGCAAATGATAAAACCCATATTAAAACACGGTCATAAAAATTGTAATATATTTGTCTTACATTGTTGTACATAGCATCTAGAAAATGCATTTCCAGTAAAACCAGGTGGACATTTGCAATATGGTCTATGACTTATTATATTACATAAAGCATTTTCTCCACAAGTTCCTGGACATGGATCACGACATTTTTGATTTGAACATGCTCTATTTGGACTACAATCGGAATCAATAGAACATTCAGGACGACAAGTTGGTGGTGATCCAATATATCCACTAAGACAAGAGCACATTGAATAGCCATTAACTTCTCTACATTGACTGTTGGAACCGCATGGCGATGGTTGACATGGATTTGTTTCAATTGGAGCTATTAAATGTATTAATAATAAATATTAAAATAAAATAAAAATAATAATAGTTAAACAAAAAAATAAATAAATAAATACCTTGATATGGTATACATTGAATAAATGCATTTCCATTCATCCCTTGTGGACATTTACACATGGGTATGTGATTGTATACTTCACACAATGCATTTTGACCACATGTTCCTGGACAAGGATCCATACATTTGTTTCTTATGCATGCTTTATTTTGAGGACATTCGTTGTTAAGAATACATTCTGGTCTGCACATGCTATAAGGATCTCCTTGGTATTCAGGAAGGCATGTACAAATTCCATTGTTGCACAACGCGTTTGGACCGCATGGAGAAGGATTACAAGGATCTGATGCTTGTTGAATAGGTGCTATATAAATGATCATTTAATTAGATTTTTAATATAAAAACAAAAATTATATGATTTTATTAATATTATAAGTACGTTCGGGTTTGATGTAACAGCTCAAAAACGGGTCTCCTGTATAACCTTCTGGGCAAATGCACATAGGAATGTGGTTTAATACTTGACAAAGAGCATTTGAACCACATGAACCAGGACACGGATCTCTACATTTTTCTCTCATACAAGCCACATTACTTGGACAATCGGCATTTATTGTACATTCTGGCTTACAATTTGGTGGAGATCCTATATACGATGGGAGACATGTACATGAAGGAGAACCTCCATAGTCTTGACATTGAGAATAAGGACCACATGGTGATGGTATGCATGGATTTATTGGTGGCTGAGGTTGAGGTTCTGGAGTATCTATAAATATATTATTAATTATAGAAAATTGTGATGAAACAATAATTATTAAATAGAATTATTACTTTGTATAGGATAGCAAATAGAAAATGGATCTCCTGTAAACCCTGAATTACATGTACATAGTGGACTGTGATTTACAACTCTACAGTATGCTCTTTGTCCACAAACTCCTGGACAAGGATCAACACATTTTTTGTTCACACACGCTAAATTTATTGAACATTCTGCACTTGTCGTACATTCTGGACGACACATAGGTGGATTTCCTATAAAGGAAGGTAAACAAGAGCAGACAGCTTGATTGTTAATTTCTTTACACTGGCTGTTTGGACCACATGGTGAAGGTGTGCATGGATATATTGGATCCATTTGTGTAACTAAAATAAAAAACATTTATTTTTACTATAAAATTTATTAAGATTTAAAATTGTATTATTTTTTAATTAAATATTATGATATGCCAGAAATGTGGTTTAAAAAATAATTAATTATTAAACCTATCTGTTTGATTTGTTTTAATTAAAATTTTTTTTTTTTTAACAGGTATAGAAACATTAAAGTTATAGACACAGGTTTTAAATATTTTAAAATGCATAAATTACTTATTTTTATTAAAGCATATTGATCTTACTTTGTGGTGGTATAAAATTGCAGGATTGGTATGGATTGCCAGTATAACCAGGATTACAAACACACGAAGCAATATGGTAAACCACTTGACAATCTGCATTTAAACCACAAGTTCCAGGACAAGGATTTTCACATTTATACTGTATACAAGCTTTGCTGGGTGGGCAGTCTGTATTAACAATACATTCAGGTCTACAACCTTCATATGGATTTCCAAAATATCCAGGTAAACAACTACATGATCCGGCATTATTTTGTTCTTTACATTGAGCATTTGCTCCACAGGGGGATGGAGTACAAGGATGTGGATCATCTCTTATTACTATTTCTGTTGAAATAAATGATATTATTTATACAATATTTTTAATTGAAATATTATATTTTATGATAAATACCTTGTTGAACCACACATTGAACCATTGGATTTCCAATATAACCTTGTATGCAGTAACACATTGGTGAATGACTAATAACACGACATATGGCATTTTCACCACATATTCCAGGACATGGATCTTTACATTTCATATTTATACATGCCAAGTTATAGGAACATTCACTGTTACTAACACATTCAGGTCGACAATTTGGTGGTGCACTAATATATTCAGGTAAACATGAACATGATGGAGATGTCCCTTGAACTTGACATTGAGAATATGGACCACATGGTGATGGTACACACGGATTTCGAATAGGTTCATCTTCAATAATCGCTTTAGTAAAAAAATAATTTATTTATATAAAATGTATAAGATAATTTTAAAATGTATTTAGAAATAATAACTTACGTATTTGATTGCACTGAACAAATGCATTGCCTGTAAAACCAGGAAGACAACTGCATATTGGAATATGGTTAACAACTTGACATTTAGCACTAATTCCACATGTTCCAGGACAAGGGTCTCGACACTTTTGATTACTACAGGCTTTACTCAAAATACAATCAGAATTAACCATGCACTCTGGATGACAGGTTGGGGGAGAACCAATATATCCAGTAATACAACTACATATAGCTTGTTGATTTATTTCATGACAAATACTATTTGGCCCACATGGAGAAGGATTACAAGGATCTTGGACTACTGAAACTAATAAACCAATAAATTATTTATAAACTCAAATTTGATATTAATAATTTGTTAAGTAGGTATGTGTAACTACTTTGGTGAGGTCGACATTCTATAAATGCATTTCCAGACATTCCTTCAGGGCATCGACACATTGGAATATGATTATAAACATCACAAATTGCATTTTGACCACAAGTTCCCGGGCATGGATCTTTGCATTTATATTTAATACAAGCCTTATTTCTTGAACATTCATCATTTATTATACATTCAGGTCTACAGCTAATGTAAGGATCTCCTTGGTATTCTGGTAAACAAGTACATACACCATAATTGCATACTGCGTTTGAACCACATGGGGATGGAATACATGGATCAATATTTGGCAATTCTGGATCTATAAATTATTCAATATTTAAATTCATTGAAGTATTTATAAAATAATAGATTTTGTTATTTGAATATTCCATACAATACTAACCAGCTTGTGGTTTTATCATACATGAACTGAACGGATCTCCTATATAACCACTAGGACAATAACAATTGGGTGTATGATTATTTACTGTACAAAGTGCTCCGACTCCACAAGATCCAGGGCATGGATCTTTACACTTTTCATTCATACACGCTTTGTTGCTTGGACATTCGGCACTAATAAGACACTCTGGTCTACAGTTAGGTGGACTACCTATATATTGAGGTAAACAGGAACATGATGGATATCCTCCTTGATCTTGACATGTTGAAAATGATCCACAAGGGTTCGGAATACATGGATTTAATGGTTCTAGCGGAGTTTGTTGTATTGGTGGTTCTGAAAAAAAATAATCATGTTTATTATTTATATTAAAATAAAGTGTTTTATGAGAAAATAGTAAATATAAATATTTATATAAGCATACTTGGTATTTGATAGCATTGGGAAAACGGATTTCCAGTATATCCTGAAATGCACGTGCAAATTGGACTATGATTAATAGTTTGACAATTAGCATTATGACCGCACATTCCAGGGCATGGATCTTTACATTTTTGTCCAATACAAGCTTTGTCACGATTACACTCAGTACTGATTACGCATTCAGGTCGACAACTAGGAGGACTTCCAACGTATTCGGGAAGACATGAACATATTGCCTGACCATTGTGTTCTCTACATTGGCTATTCGGACCACAAGGTGATGGATTGCATGGATTAATTGGCTCTATTGGAGTTTCTAAAATTTGTGGAAAATATTATTATTAGGGAAACAGTCTAATATTTCAGATTTTTAAAAAATAGTAAAATAATAAGAATAATAGTTGTAAAACAGTTTATAGTTTTTTTATAAAGAAATAACCAGACTTGTGTAAATACTTTATTAAAGTATTTTGAATATTTAAAAAACAAGTATTCAGAATATGTATTTGAATATTTTATGATAATAGTATTCTCAAAGTATTTGGAATACTTTACAAAAAGTAAATCTATAAAGTTATTAATAATATAAGTGTTGAATAATAATAATATTAAGTAGTAATTATATTATTATTCAAACATATTATAATTATAATTGAACATAAAAAGTCAACAATATGTTTGTGAGGTTCTAATTATTTTAGAATTTGAGCAAATAATTTATATTGAAGTCTGACTGAAATATACAAAAACATTCGTTTTTGTAATATATAATTGGATCTAAAAAGTATTTTTTTTTTCAAAGAATAAAATATTTTTAAAAGTATTCAAAAGTATTGTATAAAAAAACAATACTATCCAAGTCTGGAAATACCTTTCTTTCATTCAATAACATAGACATTATCTAAGTAATATTATATTATAATTACGTTGTGGAGGGATAATCGAACAGTATCTGAATGGATCTCCAGTATATCCATTATAACAAGTACACATGGGTACATGGTTAATTGTTTGACATTCAGCATTTGGACCACACAGTCCTGGACAAGGATTTTCACATTTATTTTTTCTACAAGCCTCGTTTTGTGGACAATCTGAATTAACAACACATTCGGGCATGCATCCTCTATATGGATCTCCAAAATATTCTGGTAAACAAATGCACGAACCAGCACTGTTTTGCTCTTTACATATAGCGTTTGAACCACAAGGTGATGGTTGGCATGGATTAATATTTTCTTGAGGAATTGGGTCAGCTTGTACATTACATTGTATTATTGGGTTTCCAGTATATCCAGAGAAACAATAACATTTTGGGGCATGACTTATTACTTTACACTCTGCGTTTTGACCACAAGATCCTGGACACGGATCTCTGCATTTCATATTTATACATGCCAAATGATATGGACATTCACTATTAGTTATACATTCTGGTTTACAATTTGGAGGAGAACCAACAAACTGAGGTAAACATGAGCACGATGGCTGACCGCCAATATCTTGACATTGAGCATTAAATCCACATGGGGATGGCAAGCAAGGGTTTTCAATAACTTCTTCGACTGGCGCAGCTTCTGAAATTGTAATATATAATTTATAATTTTGAACATTAGAATAAAAATTTATACTACAATATAATTATTAATTATTAAACTTACGGATTGGGTGACAATGAACAAAAGCATTTCCTGTATATCCTGACGGACAATTACATATTGGACTATGATTAATAACTAGACAGTTAGCTCCTGTTCCACATGTTCCAGGACAAGGATCTTTACATCTTTGATTGCTACAAGCTTCATTTTGGTTACAATCAGAGTTTGTAGTACATTCTGGTCTACACAAAGGAGGTGATCCTATGAAGTTTGATATACATGAACATACAGCATGATTATTAATTTCTCGACATTGACTATTTGGTCCACAAGGTGATGGATTACATGGATATACTTGAGCTTGAACTATATATTAACAAATATGAAATTAATGATTTTGTTTAACTTAAAATAAATATATTTTGATATATTACTTTCAGTTGGTTTGCATTCTATAAAAGCATTTCCAGACATTTTTTCAGGGCATCGACACATTGGAATATGATTGTAAACATCACATAATGCATTTTGACCACATACTCCTGGACATGGATTTTTACATTTTCGGTTTATACATGCTTTGTTTTGTGGGCAATCATTGTTTAAAACACATTCAGGCCTACATCCTATGTAAGGATCTCCTTGATACTCTGATAAACAAGTACAAACTCCATTATTACAATGTGCATTGGGCCCACAAGGCGATGGATTACATGGATCACTGTTTTCAACTGGAATAGCTAAAATATTTCAAATAAAAAACATATAGTATTTAGTATTAAACAATATATATATATTATATATATGATGATAACAAACACTCACATTCTACTGGTTTTGGATAACAACTGGTAAAAGGGTCACCAATCATACCATATGGACAAACACACATTGGTGTATGATTTAAGATATTGCACTCAGCATTATATCCACATGATCCTGGACATGGATCCCTACAATGTTCATTTATACATGCTTTATTTGATGAACATTCGGAATTCATAACACATTCGGGTCTACAATTTGGAGGACTTCCAATATACTGAGAAAGACAACTGCATGATGGAACTCCTTGGTAGTCATTGCATTGAGAATATGGGCCACAAGGGGATGGTGTGCATGGATTATTATATTCAACAGGCAAATATTGAGGTGGTGGTGCTAAAAATGTATATTGTGAGTATGTATGAAAGTAATACAAAAATAAATAAAGAATAATTACTGGGTATTGGAAAACAATGAGTGAATGGATCTCCAGTGAACTTAGGTCGACAAGTACAAATTGGACTATGATTGATTACTTTGCAGTCAGCATTTTGTCCACAAATACCAATACACGGGTTGGAACATTTTTGATTTATACATGCCTCATAATTGCTACATTCCGAACTCATTACACATTCTGGTCTACACCCAGGAGGACTATTAATAAACGTTGGTAAACATGAACATATTGCTTGGTTATTGAACGATTTACATTGACTATTTGGTCCACAAGGTGAAGGGTAACATGGATTGGTCAGTTCTATTGGAGTATCTGTATATACAATTTTGTTTGTTTATTTAATTTACTTTTGTATGTATATTATATACAAAATAAATACCTTGAGGTATAATTATGGAGCAATATCTGAATGGATCACCAGTATAACCATTTAAACATGTACACACAGGTAAATGGTTTACAACATGGCATTCAGCATTTTGACTACACGTTCCTGGACATGGGTCTTTACACTTATTCATCATACAAGCTTTATTGGAAGCACAGTCTGAATTAATTGTACATTCGGGTTTACAACTTTCATATGGATTGCCTATATATTCTGGCAAACAAACACAAGATCCTGCACCATTTTGTTCTTTACATACTGCATTTACACCACATGGTGATGGCACACATGGATTTATATATTCTTGAGATATAGGATCTGCTGTAAATAAGATTAAAATAAATTAAAATATCGTAATAATTGCTGAAAATAAATACAAATATAATAATATATTAATATACAACATTAATGTGATAAAAAAAAAAGTACATGAATAAAAGACATTTAATCCTTTACCTTGTTGAATTGAACAGTATGTGAATGGATTTCCAACATAGCCTTGTTGACAATGGCAAGTTGGGGCATGACTAATGACTTGACATATTGCATTAACCGCACATGATCCTGGACAAGGATCTTTGCATTTCATATTTATACATGCTTTATTATAAGAACATTCACTATTAGTAATACATTCTGGTTTACAATTTGGAGGAGACCCAATAAATTCAGGTAAACATGAACATGACGGAGTGTCTCCCTTTACTTGACACTGAGAATTAGGTCCACATGGTGATGGTACACACGGATTACCCACTGGTATGGGCACATCAGCAGCTAAAATAAAATTGTTTTTAAATTATTTATAATTAAATGAGTAGTGTCAAAATAAAAGTTATAAAAAAAAAATATTATATTGAAAAATGTATAATTTCATATTTTAGTGTGTTAGCTTAATATTTAACTATACCTATTTAGTTTTGATAGAATGTATTAAAAGAAATAACATTAGAAATAATAATTGAATATACATATTTTATACTTACGAATCTGGTAACAACTCATGAACGCATTTCCAGTATATCCTGGTGGACAGCTACAAATTGGACTGTGACTTATAACTTGACATTTAGCATTGACACCACAAGTTCCTGGACACGGGTCTATACATTTTTGATTGGAACATGCTTGATTTTGTCTACAGTCTGAACTTGTTGTACATTCAGGACGACAGAATGGTGGTACTCCAGTGTAACCCATAACGCACGAACAAACTCCTTGGTTATTTACTTCTCTACATTGGCTATATGGTCCACAAGGAGATGGATTACATGGTTCATAAATTTCTGGTTCTAAATAACAGAAATACATAAAATATATACAATTATTTAATGTACAAATTACATTTTTATGAATCAATAATTACCATTTTGCTGTGGAGTGCAAAGAACAAAAGCATTTCCTTGCATTCCTTCTGGACAGCGGCACATTGGTATGTGATTATAAACATCACATATAGAATTTTGTCCACATGTTCCAGGACAAGGATCTACACATTTATTTTTCATACATGCTTTATTTCTTGGACAATCAGTGTTCAATACACATTCTGGTCGACAACCAGAATATGGATCTCCTTGGTATTCATGTAAACATGTACATATCCCATTATTACATTGAGCATTAGGACCACATGGAGAAGGATTACATGGATCAGAGTAAACTGGAGCTTCAATAACTATAAAAAAATTACAATAGTTAAAATATATATATTAATTCACAATAAAAATTTAGAAATAATATTAAATACCTGGTGGCCTTATGTTACATTGTGTAAATGGATTTCCTTCATAACCATTTGGACAAGTACACATGGGTGTATGGTTAATCACATTACATTGAGCACCCCAACCACATGATCCCGGACATGGGTCTTGGCATTTTTCTCTAATACAAGCTTCATTACTGGGACATTCAGAATGCATTATGCATTCTGGTCTACAGTTCGGCGGACTTCCAATATATTGAGCTAAACATGAACACGATGGACTACCTCCATGGTCTTGACATAGGGCGTATGGTCCACATGGTGATGGTAAGCATGGATTGGTATAAATTGGTTCATTTTGTGGAGGTGTAGGTGGTAATGGTATAGTATAACAGTGTGAAAATGGATCTCCAGTATATCCAGGGGTACATGAGCACAATGGAATATGATTTAATACCTTACAGTTAGCATTTTGTGCACAACGATCCTCGCATGGATTTTTACATTTTTGATTAATACAAGCAAGATTTGATGAACATTCTGCGTTTAATACACATTCTGGCCGACATCCTGGAGGACTACCTATGTAGTTTGGTAGGCATGAACAAACAGCTTGTTGATTAAATTCTCGACATTGACTATTTGGTCCACATGGCGATGGCGTACATGGATAAACAGGTTGTATTTCAGTTTCTAAAATATATAAATAAATTTAAATGATTATTTATTCAATTTTAAAAGAAATATTGAATGCAATTATTTATTACGTTGAGGTGGTATCATGTGGCAGTAACGGAATGGATCTCCTGTGTAACCATTGAAACATGTGCATGTTGGCGAATGATTAATAACTTGACATTCAGCATTTTGGCCACAAGTTCCAGGGCATGGATCTTTACATTTATTACGTGTACATGCCTTATTAGACTGGCATTCTGAGTTAACAACACATTCAGGTCTACATCCTTCATATGGGTTACCAAAAAATTCAGGTAGACAAGAACAAGATCCTGCTCCATTTTGTTCTTTACAAATGGAATTTATACCACATGGCGATGGTTCACAAGGATTTAAATATTCTTGTGGAATGGGATCAGCTGTATTTAAATAAAATATTTATAATACACTTATTATCATACATAGTTTATTGTTAAATAATATATGATTCAATTTACCTTGCTGTATTTGACATTCAGTAAATGGGTTTCCAATATATCCAACTGGACATGAACATCTAGGCACATGGCTTATTACTCTACATTCAGCACTCGGTGCACAGACACCAATGCAAGGATTTTTACATTTCATGTTCATACAAGATAAATGAATAGGACATTCACTATTACTTATACATTCTGGTTTACAATTTGGAGGTGAGCCGATAAATTCAGATAAACAAGAACAAGATGGTGAGTCACCTTGAACTCTACATTGAGAATTAGGCCCACAAGGTGATGGAATACAAGGGTTTCCAACTGATTGGGGTATATCTGCAGCTGTTATAAAAAATGTATATGTTTTAATAGAAGTTTATCAATATATATATATAGTTTTAAGCACATACGTTTTGGGTAACATCGAACGAAAGGATTTCCTGTATAACTAGGTATACAACTGCATATTGGACTGTGATTAATAACCTGGCATTTGGTTCCTACACCACATACTCCAACACATGGATCAATGCATTTTTGATTTGAACATGCTTTATTACTATTACAATCAGAATTTATAGTGCATTCAGGTCGACACGATGGCGGGACACCCAAATATCCAACAATACAAGAGCATACAGATTGTCCATTCTTTTCACTGCAATGGCTATTTGGTCCACATGGCGATGGATTACAAGGATAAATATCGATTGGAGCTAATAAATTATATTTTTGTAAATGAAAAAAGTTACTTAACATTTTTAGAAATCACTACCTATAATGATATAAAAATATTTTACCTTGTAGTAATGGAGAACATCGGATAAATGCATTTCCTTCCATTCCTTCTGGGCAACGGCACATTGGTATATGATTATAAACATCACATATGGCATTTTCACCACACATATCTTTACATGGGTTCATACATTTATTACGAATACAGGCTTTGTCTCTAGAGCAGTCATTACTAATTACACATTCTGGTCTGCAGCCAGAATATGGATCTCCATAGTATTCTTTAATACATGAACATTGGCCGTTATTACAGATTGCATTTGGACCACAAGGAGATGGATTACACGGATCCATTTCAACTGGAACTAAAGTATTGTCATGTTATATTAATTGATAACTTATTTATATTTATTAAATGACTCACTGTCTTGAATTGGTTTAATATAGCATGATGTAAATGGATCTCCAATAAATCCTTCGCGGCATATGCAATTTGGAGTGTGGTTAATAACATTGCAATATGCATCAATACCACAAGATCCTGGACATGGATCTTGACATTTTTGTCGAATACATGCTAAATTGCTTGGGCAATCATTATTCAATACACATTCTGGTCTACAATTAGGCGGACTACCAAAATATTGGGATAAACATGAACATGATGGCACACCACCAATATCTCTACATTCTGAATATGAACCACAGGGTGATGGAACACACGGGTTAGTGTAAATAATTTCATCTTGTGGTGGCGATGGTGGTGGTGGTATTAAATAACAACGAGAGAATGGATCTCCTTGATAACCAGATTGACAGGAACAAATGGCATTGTGTTTTATTACTTTGCAAATGGCATTTAAACCACATGGTCCTGGACATGGATTGACACATTTTTGATTAACACAAGCGTGCATATCACTACATTCAGAACTCAATACACATTCTGGTCTACAACCAGGAGGGCTTCCATGATATGACGGTAGACATGAGCATACTCCTTGGCCATTTATTTCTTTACATTGACTGTTTGGTCCACATGGTGATGGAACACAAGGAGTATTGGGTTCTGATTGGATCACTAAAACAAAATGTTATACTTATATAGATATAGTATAATACATAAATACATAGGTATTAAATGCAATTGAAATTAAAATATGTTTCGTACCTTGTGTAGGAATTACATTACAGTATTTGAATGGATCTCCTGTATAGCCATTGTAACATGTGCACATAGGTAGGTGATTTATAACCAAACATTCTGCGTTTGGACCACAAGATCCAGGGCAAGGATTTTGACATTTATTTCTAATACACGCTTTATTAGATGCACAATCTGTATTAAGTGTGCATTCATATCTGCATCCATCATAAGGATTTCCTTCGAATCCAGGGAGACAACTACAGGAACCAGCACCATTTTGTTCTTTACAAATGGCATTACTACCACATGGAGACGGTTCACACGGAGATAAATACTCAACTGGAACTGGATCAGCTAATTAATTGTAGGATATTTTTAATAAACAATTTCAAAGATTACAAATACAATAATATTTAATTGTAAATTATTTTTACCTTGTTGAATATAACATTGTATAAATGGATCTCCTATGTAACCAGATAAACATGAACATCTAGGTGCATGGCTAACTACTTGACATATAGCATTATGACCACAAGATCCTGGACATGGATCTTTACATTTCATGTTAATACATGCCTTATTATAAGAACATTCACTATTAGTAATGCATTCTGGTTTGCAATTTGGAGGGGACGCAATAAATTCAGGTAAACATGAACAAGATGGTGTATCTCCCTTCACTTGACATTGTGAGTTAGGTCCACAAGGAGATGGAACACAGGGATTGCCAACAGGCTCAGGTAGTGCAACTGTAAATTATTACGTAGTAATTAAATTATACAATCCATTTTAAAATGTTAAAAACAATGTATAAATATGTAATAGAAGTTTTATGTAAACTCACATATGGTATGACAACGAACAAATGGATCTCCTGTCATACTTGGCGGACAGCTACATATCGGCCTATGATTAAGAACCTGGCATTTAGCACCAACACCACATGTTCCTATACATGGATTTTTACATTTTTGGTTTGAACAAGCTTCAGTCAAATAACAATCAGCATTAATTGTGCATTCTGGTCTACACGATGGTGGACTCCCAACATATCCCATAATACATGAACATACTGCTTGGTTGTTTATTTCTCTACATTGACTGTTTGGTCCACAAGGTGATGGACTACATGGCTGAGTAATAACTTGCTCTAAAAATACAAAAACAATTATATGAATATAATTTTTTCATTATTTCTATAATTATGAGCAGGTATAATAGATACTTACCTTGTAATATTGGTTGACATTGAGTAAATGCATCACCTCCTAATCCATCTGGGCATCGACACATGGGTATATGATTATATACTTCACAAATTGCACTATATCCACATGTCCCTGGACATGGATTTATACATTTATTTCGAACACATGCCTTATCTCTTGAGCATTCATCATTTAGAACACATTCTGGTCTACATCCAATATACGGATCTCCTTGATATTCCAGTAGACATGTACAAACACCATTATTACATATTGAATTTGTACCACAAGGAGATGGATTACATGGGTCTGTTTCTACATCAGAAGCTATTGGAACTTGAGGTTTTGAATAGCAGCTGACAAACGGATCACCGGTAAATCCTTCGGGACATTGACAAATAGGAACATGATTTAAGACATTACAAGTTGCTCCAATTCCACAAGAACCAGGACATGGGTCTCTACACTTTTCTTTCATACAAGCATTATTACTTGGACATTCAGCATTAATTGTACATTCTGGTCTACAATTTGGCGGACTTCCTGTATATTGTGATAGACAACTGCAAGAAGGATAACCACCATAGTCTCTACATTCAGAGTATGGTCCGCATGGTGACGGAACACATGGATTGGTTGGTATTGGTTCATCTTGAGGTAGTAAAGGTGGCGGTGGAATTAAATAACATCGAGAAAATGGATCCCCGGTATATCCAGGACTACATGTACATATTGGACGATGCTTAATTGTTTTACATTGAGTATTTTGACCACACTGTCCAATACAAGGATCAACACAATGTTGATTTACGCATGCAAGATTTTGTAAACAATCCTGACTGATGAGACATTCAGGTCGACAACTAGGAGGAGTTCCTATATAATTCGATAAACATGAGCATACTGCCTGGAAGTTAACTTCTCGGCATTGGCTATTCGGTCCACATGGAGATGGTGAGCATGGATTGATTGGTTCAGATTGAATTGCTAGGATATGAATTAAATTGAAATTAATTATTGGTGCCTTACAATAAAATATAATAAGATAACTTACATGGAGGTGGAATAAGACTACAATATTTATATGGGTCTCCGGTATATCCATAATTACATGAGCATGTAGGTGAATGGTTAATAACGTGGCAAATGGCAGATTGAGCACATGTTCCTGGACATGGATCCAAGCATTTATTGCTCATACAAGCTTTATTTGATGGGCAATCAGTATTGACTGTACACTCAGGTCTACACACTTCATAAGGATTTCCAAAATATTCATGTAAACAAGTACAAGATCCAGCTCCATTTTGTTCTTTGCAAATAGCATTTGCTCCACAAGGCGATGGGATACAAGGATTTGAAATTTCATAAACTGGTTCTGCTGTTATTTATAATATATACATATATTATTATATTATAATAGTCAATAAAGTGGGGCATATAAAATGATGTATAATTATTTATACAGTATTTACCTTGTTGTATTGTACATTGTGTGAAGGGATCTCCAGTATATCCTGGATAGCAAACACATTGCGGAGTGTGACTTATAACATTACATTGAGCATTTTGTCCACAAGTTCCCGGACAAGGATCTTTACATTTCATGTTAATACATGCTTTATTATATGAACATTCTCCATTACTAATACATTCAGGTTTGCAATTTGGCGGTGATCCAATAAAGTCAGGTAAACAAGAACAAGATGGCGATTGTCCTTTTACTTGACATTGTGAATTAGGTCCACATGGGGATGGTACACAGGGTTGTTCTACAGGTATAGGGTCATCAGCCGCTAAAAAAAATTTTTTTATATAAATGATTCATTTAGATATAACTTTGCCTTTTATTAAACAAGACCAAATTATTATTATCAAATTACTATGCTCAATATAATTTTCAACATACAATTTTTTATAATTTTTACTTACGTATAGGTCGACATGTAGAAAATGGATTTCCTGTTAATCCTGGTGGACAGCTACAGATAGGTTTATGGTTGTAAACACGACATATCGCTCCTAAACCACACACTCCACGGCAAGGATCATGACATTTTTGATTTGTACATGCTTCATTTAAATTACAATCAGAGTTGATTGTACATTCTGGTCTACATGATGGCGGAACTCCTAAATAACCAATAATGCATGAGCATACAGCTTGTCCATTTATTTGCCTGCATTGACTATTAGGTCCACATGGAGACGGATAACATGGATTTACGTTTGTAACCGGTATTACATCTAATAAATCATAAAAAATAAAATCATAATTAGTTTTGTTTTTTATGATTTAATAATAATTTCATTACCTTGTTGTACTAAACAATTAACGAAAGCATTTCCTTGCATCCCATCAGGACATCTACACATTGGTATATGATTATATACTTCACAAATGGCATTTGTTCCACAAGTTCTAAGGCAAGGATCTTTACATTTATTGTATATACATGCTTTGTTTCTTGGACAATCATTGTTTAGTACACATTCAGGTCTGCATCCAGAATATGGATCACCTTGGAATTCTGGTTTACATTTACAAGTACCTTCATAACATTCAGAATTGGGACCACATGGGGATGGATTACATGGGTCTGAAAACGCTGGTTCTGGAACTATAATATAATTTATTAGTTAAAATGATAATTTAAGAAATATGACATATTTAAATTTACCCTGTATAGGTTTTGGTCTACAGCTTTCGAATGGATTTCCTTCGTAACTATCCGGACACAAACACATTGGGGTATGATTGACTACATTACATAAAGCATTTATACCACATGATCCAGGACATGGGTCTTGACATTTTTGTTTCATACATGCTTTGTCTCTAGGACATTCTACATTAATTGTACATTCAAAACGGCAGTTTGGAGGACTACCGATGTATTCGGCTAAACATGAACATGATGGATAACCATTCTGCTCTCTGCATTGAGAATAAGGACCACATGGAGATGGGACACAAGGATTAACATAAACTGGGTCATATTGTGGTGGTGGTGGAGGTATTTGATAGCAACGAATAAATGGATCTCCAGTGAAACCATTGACACATGAACATACTGGACTATGGTTAATAACTTTGCAGTTTGAGTTTTGTCCACATGGTTCAGGACAAGGATTTGTACATTTATATTGTATGCATGCCATACTTGAGGAACATTCTGAATTTGTTACACATTCTGGTCTACACCCAGGTGGGCTTCCTATGTATGTTGGAAGGCACGAGCAAACAGCTTGGTGGTTGATTTCTCGACATTGACTATTTGGTCCACACGGGGAAGGCATACAGGGATTAATTGGTTCTATTTCAGTTTCTATTAAAAAAAAAAAAAATAATAAAATACATTTTAAGTCAGTTTAATAATTTTTTCCATTAAAACTATTATGTATATTGTATTCAAATTTATCAACTTACGCTGTGGAGGAGGTATTTGATTACAGTATCTAAATGGATCACCGGTATAACCTTGATAGCAAGAACACATAGGCAAATGATTTACTACTTGACATTCTGCATTTTGACCACATGTTCCAGGACATGGGTTTTTACATTTGTAATTTGAACATGCTTTATTTGATGCACAGTCTGTATTCAAAACACATTCTGGTCTACATCCCTCATATGGATTTCCATAATATTCAGGCAGGCATGTACACGAACCAGCTCCATTTTGCTCTTTACAAATTGCATTTGTTCCACAAGGTGATGGTACACATGGATTTAAATATTCTTGGGTAACTGGATCAGCTAAATGTAAAATTGATTATAAATTAAGTATAATTTTAAAATGGTTTATATAATTATTATAGTAACCTTGTTGTATAATACACTGTGAGAATGGATCTCCTACATATCCATTTGGACATTTGCATATAGGCGAATGGCTTACAACGTGGCATTCAGCATTTGGTGCACATGATCCTAGGCAAGGATCTTTACATTTCATGTTAGCACAAGCTAAATTATATGAGCATTCACTATTAGTAATACATTCTGGCTTGCAATTTGGCGGAGACCCAATAAATTGAGGTAGACAAGAGCACGATGGTGATTCACCTTGTACCTTACATTGCGAATTTGGTCCACAAGGTGATGGAATACAAGGATTACCCACATACTGTGGTAGATCTGCTGCTAAATTTTAATTAAATTATTGTTTATGTATTTAAAATATATTTATATATTTTTTCAATAACATACGTTTATTATAACATCTTGTAAATGGATCACCAATTAAACCTGCTGGACAACTACAAATTGGATTGTGATTTATAACTTGACATTTTGCACCAATACCACAAATACTTGGACATGGATTTCGACACTTTTGATTAGAACACGCTTCATTTAAATCACAGTCTGAATTTATTGTGCATTCAGGTCTACATAAAGGAGGTGCACCAAAGTATCCTGAAATGCATGAACATACTGCAACACCATTCATTTGTCTACATTGGCTGTTTGGTCCACAAGGGGATGGAGCACATGAGTTGATTATTTCTTCAATTGCTGTTGAAATAAAATATATGTATGTGTTTATGAATTGTTGACATTAAAAAAATCATGTTAATATACTAATTGTTTTACCTTGAACAGGTTGGCAATGAATAAATGCATTTCCATTCATTCCTTGGGGACATGTACACATTGGAATATGATTATAAACATTACAAATTGCATTTGTCCCACATGTTCCTTGGCATGGATCTTTGCATTTCTTATTAATACATGCTTTATTATATGAACAATCTGCGTTCAAAATACATTCTGGGCGGCAACCTGAGTATGGATCTCCTTGATATTCACTTAAACAAGTACAAATACCATTATTGCACAATGCATTTGAGCCACATGGTGATGGATTACACGGATCCGAATATTGTGGTTCAGGAGCTACAAATTATAAATTAATTAAATCAGCTTATATGAACTTTATATTATGTTTTATAACCTATAGTAAAATAAAAAACTCACGAGATGTTGGTTTTATATAGCAACTGGTAAATGGATCTCCTGTGTAACCTTCAATACATGCACATACTGGGTTATGATTGTAAATGTTACAAAAAGCATTGACACCGCATGAACCAGGACATGGATCTTGGCATTTTTGTTTCATACAAGCTTTATCATTTGAACATTCTTCGTTTATTGTACATTCGGGTCTACAATTTGGTGGAGAACCAATGTAATTTTCTTGACAAGAACAAGAAGGATATCCATTGTTATCTTTACAATAAGAAAATAGCCCACATGGTGAGGGGATACACGGATTAATTGGTTCATTTTGTATTGGTGGTGATGGCAAATCTGTTCAAATTCAAATATTCAATAAATTTGGTAACTATTTTTTAAATTCACAGTTAAGAAAATGCAACATTTTTAAAGACTATAACAATAGATAATAATATTCATAATAGTTAAACTTACATTGTATAGCATAACAACTTGAAAATGGATCACCAGTAAATCCTTCTTTACATGAACAAATAGGACTATGGTTTATTACTTTACATTTTGAGTTAGATCCACAAGCATTTAAACAAGGGTCAATGCATTTTAAATTTCTACAAGCTTTCTGTCTATCACATTCTGAATTAACTACACATTCTGGTCTGCAATTTGGAGGACTTCCCACATATGATTGCAAACAAGAACATACTGCTTGGGAATTTATTTCTTTGCATTGACTATTTGGTCCACAAGGAGATGGAATACAAGGGTTAATTGTATCAGCTTGAGGCTCTATGAAAAAATATGTCCACAATTTCAGATGTATAATAGTTAATACCTAATAGATAATAATACTTACGTTGAAGTGGTGGCGCTAAGATGCAGTATTTGTACGGGTTACCGGTGAAACCTGGTATACAAGTACAAGATGGTAAATGATTAATTACATAGCATTCGGAATTTTGTCCACAAGTTCCAGCACACGGATTTTGACACTTGTTTTTCACACAAGCTTTCTGTGGTGTACAATCAGAATTAATAACACATTCTGGTCTACATCCTTCATATGGATTTCCATTGTACTCTGGTAAACAACTACACGAACCAGCACCATTATATTCCTTACATATAGCATTCATTCCACAGGGGGAAGGAATACACGGATTTAAAGGTTCTTGGTACACTGGCAATGCTATAATTATAGTTTTAAAACCAATATTATTATTTTTAAACTAAATCACAATTAGATACTAAACAATATTACATTATTACTCACCATTTAATATAAATTTATTGTTATACATTTATTTAGTAAGCTCTTACTCTTCTTTTACATCAGTTATATGATTAGTGATAGCTATTCAAAAATTGAGCAGATATGATCAACATCATTTCATTTTGGTAGGGAGAACCTATACTATGTCTAAAACAATAATCATGATAGTGTCGTAATACTAAAGGTATATTGAACCAATAAGGTTTTCTTACCTTTATATGTTCTGAAAATTTTAGTAATTCTTATTTCTTAAAATATTATAAAGATGACTTACCATTCTTAAATTTAATTTAACTTAAACTAAGTACACTTAATCTAAGTCACTAAATTATAATTAGTCTAATATTCTTATATTAACGTACATTAATTAATCCTAATAAATATAAATAAAAGGAACTCAGTAATTGTAGGTAGGTAACTTAATCCATACCAATCACAACAAATTCAACGTCTCCAGTTCTTAAGAATACACTATGGAAAAAGAAGTAATTACAAAAGGCTTGTGTACAATAGGCATTTTTCTTATTAAAATAAAAATATAAAAATGTTTCTTTAATACTTGCTTCTTACAATTTATCCCAATACATGCATACTTCAAAAATCTCGAATACATAAGAATACAGAAGATAAAATAAATGCACACAGTTATGAAAAAAAATATAAAATTTAAAGCTTAAGAAATGTATGTACATTTATAGTAGGTATATAAATTATTTAACAAAACTCTAACATATTACATGCTCACAAGATGCAAAGTAAAGATATTTTTCTGTATTTTTAAATATATATAATTCACACTTTAATTGTTTTTTTGTTTTTGTCATGCATTAAGCAAATATTTAAAAAATAATATTATACTCGATTAAAGTTCAATGACAGCATGCCATACGTTTTTAGGGACACCATTAATGCTTATGATTTATTTGATTGTTTAAAATTTTCATTGTATTATATTTATTATTATTTAATTTAATGATGTTTTGTTTTTCTGGTGATTATAATCTAGTTAAATTTATTTTATTATGACTGATAAATGTTTGTATGAATTCATAAAAACTAATCTGCTCAACCGTTGATCAGGGGAATATTAATAGTGGTAGTACTGTTTTAAATGTTTTAATTAAAAGTTAGCAATTATTAATAAACGGGGAAATATTACATTATTATTAATAAAAAAAAAAAAAAAATTAAAAAAATGCCTCAAATGCCAATAAGTGATTGTTCTAAAATAGTGACGTTTCTTATTAATGTTTTAAAATGTAATTAGGATTGCATTATATGAAAATCATAGGTAGTAAGTTATCGTTTAGCATTATTATTATTATTTTTAACAGTTATGGCTATAAACCAAAAACCACATATTATATAATACATCAATTATTTAAATCACACATTAATCATGCAAGCATTAAAAAAATATATGTTTAATTTAGGTACTGTAGGTACCATAGCGTGATTATAATCAAATTCAAGTGTGCAAAGCATATTCAAGCAAACATAATGAAATCTTACCTGGAACTGATTGACAATAAGTGAATGGATCTCCAGTAAATCCATTATTGCAAGAGCACATAGGAGTGTGATTAATAACAGAACATGCGGCATTTGAGCCACATGAACCAGGACAAGGGTCTGTACATTTTTGATTAATACATGCTAAATGACTAGGACACTCTGGATTTATTGTACACTCTGGCCTGCATGAAGGTGGTGTTCCAATATAATTTGGCAAACATGAACATGCTGGAGCTCCTCCACGATCTCTACATTCTGAATTAGGCCCACATGGTGAAGGGACACAAACATTAATTGGATCAGCTGATGGTAAGGGTTCTTCTATAATATATAAATGTATACTCGTTATAATAACTTTAAAATACATAACTTAATACGTTTTACCTAGTACAGGATAACAACTTCTAAATGGATCTCCATTGTGACGTGGGGGACAAGTACAAATCGGACTATGATTTACTGCTTTACAATTTGCTAGATGTCCACACGTTCCAGGACATGGATCACGGCATTTGCTCATGAGACATGCCTGAGTTAAAGGACATTCTGCGCTTACAACACATTCTGGTCGACAGGAAGGTGGTGAACCTATCATAGAATTTTGACATGAACATACAGCATGTCCTTCAACTACACGACAAACACTGTTTGGGCCACATGGAGACGGGTTACATGGATCTCTAGATGGTTCATCTATAAAAATGTAAATTTAAGAAATTGTTAACTTGTTTTTTTAAACAGTTGTCTGTTAGTAAATTTATTCATACCATATACTTTAATAGGTCTACAAATTACAAAAGCATCACCAGCAGTTCCGGCTGGACAACTGCATGTTGGAATATGATTAATGACATCGCATAAAGCTCCTTGACCACAAGTGCCTGGACATGGGTCTTTACATTTTTGATTTAAACAGGCTTTATTTCTTGGACAATCTGTATTCTGTGTACATTCTGGGCGACAACCTATGATTGGATCTCCAAAGTAGTTTGGTAGGCATGTACAAAGTCCATTGTTGCATTGGGCATTGGAACCACAAGGTGATGGATAACATGGGTCAGTAGGTGTGGCTTGTGTTGGTGGTACTAAAAATAATTATTTTGTTATTATTCTATCAACTATAAATTAAGTTGAATATAATAATATTAGTGTACCTATTATTGGTATACACTGCATAAATGGATCACCAGTATATCCAGAGATACACGTACAAGTTGGTATATGATTTTGGACTCTACAGTTTGTATTTAACCCACAGGAGCCAATACATGGATCTCTGCACTTATCTGATATACATGATAACGTGGAAGGACAGTCAGAGTTCACAGAACATTCTGGGCGACAGTTTGGAGGAGCACCAATGTAATTAGCTCGACATGAACATGAAGGTTGGTTTCCAACTGGTCTACATTCCGAATTTGGACCACACGGTGATGGAATACAAGGATTTGTAGGTATCACCGGTTCGTCTAATGGTTTCACTATATATATTACATAAAGTCAATTTTGTATTAGTTTAGTCATATAAATGTACAATTTAAAATTTTATCCTAAAGAGAATTAGAAAATTATTAAAGAGAAGAACTCTTTCTCCTTCTCTTTCAACTATTTGGAGTTGGCTCCCTAGTCCTTAATTTTTACTGAACCCAATTTCCCGCATCCTCTGCATCAGCTCTCTTCATATTAATTTTTATCACATTCTACCACTTATTTTTCGGTATTTCTCTTCCCCCACTCTCTTCAACATACATTTATTTTACTAATCTTATTGCCTCTATCTCTTCCCTCCATAAAATATACCCGATCTATTTCAATCTATTGTCTCTCATTTTGTTTACTATAAAAACTACTTCTATACTATATCATATATAATCATTTCTTATTTTGTCTTCTCTAGTCATTCCACTTATCCACCTTAACATTTTCATCCTCTGTTCTATTTTCCGATCTACTTCCCAACATTCTTATCCGTGCATCATTGCAGCCTTTACCACTGTCTTATAAAATTATATATAAATAAATGTATCAAAATGAAGAAATTTGTCTCTATAAGATAATAATACACCTAATAAATCAATTATTTTACCTGGAAGATAACATCTTGTAAATGGATCGCCAATCAAACCAGGTGAACAAGTGCAAATTGGATTATGATTAATAACTTCACAGCGTGCATTTAATCCACATGTTCCAGGACAAGGGTCTGTACATTTGTATTTGTGGCAAGCTCTGTTTGATGGACATTCATTGTTTACTACACACTCAGGCCTACAATTTGGCGGAGTTCCTTGATATTCTTGTTGACAAGAACATACTGCTTGTTGATTCACATTTTTACATTGACTGTTGGGACCACATGGTGATGGATTACACGGTTCATACACCGTTGCTTGAGTAGCTAGTTATATAAATATTCAATAATTAAGCATTATTATTAATTGAGGAAGTTTAATTAAATTTTACTTGGAGGTTGAGGTTGACAGTAAGTAAATGGATTTCCAATATAACCAGATATACAGTTGCAAGTTGGTATATGACTAATCACTGTACAAACAGCATCTATACCACATACTCCAGGGCAAGGATCAACACATTTGTTTCCAATGCAGGCTTTATTTGTTGGACAATCTGAACTGTGAACACATTCGGGTCGACAACCTTCATATGGATTTCCATAATAATCATTGATACACGAACAAGATCCAGCTCCATTTTGTTGTTTGCATATTGCGTTTGCACCACATGGAGATGGTTCACAAGGATTTAGAGGTTCGTCTAAAGATGTAAAATGAATTTAGCAATATAATTTAATATAATAAGTTGAAATTATTAATATTATTTACCTTGTAGAACGACACATTGAACAAATGGATTTCCTGTATATCCAGATGGACATAAACAGGATACTGCATGGTTGACTACTTGACATTGTGCTTCACTACCACAAGATCCTGGGCACGGATCTCTACATTTATTGTTCATGCAAGCAAGATTTGATGGACAATCTGGGTTTATTATACATTCAGGTCGACAATTTGGAGGAGCCCCAATGTAAGATGATAAACATGAGCATGACGGGTTATTACCAGAAGATATACATTGAGAATTTGGACCACATGGTGAAGGGACACACGGGTTTTTAGGTGGATCGTATTGAGGTGGCAGTACTGGTTCTAAAATAAGATGAATTTATTATACCTATATATTTATGATTAAAAATAAATAATTCGTTAATATTTACTTGGTATTGTATAACAACTTCGGAATGGATCCCCAGTTTCTCCTTCTCTACAACTGCAGATTGGACTATGGTTAATTACTTCACATCTAGCCCCAGAACCACAAGCACCTATACATGGGTTAATACATTTCGTGTTTACACACGCTTTATCTGGATTACATTCTGAGCTGACAATGCATTCCGGACGACATGATGGCGGTGCACCTATGTAATTCGGCAAACAAGAACATACGGCATGATCATTTGTATTTCTACATTGGCTGTAAGGACCACATGGTGATGGACTACAGGGATCAGTTGATACAGGAACATCTAAATTAATAAACAGAATTTGTATTTAATATTACGTTATTCATTATTATATTCAAATAAAATTGTTTTACCATCTGGAACAGGTCTACAAATCGTAAATGGATCTCCTGAATATTTCGTTGGGCATGAACATATTGGAATGTGATTCACTACATCACAATTTGCTCCTTGTCCACATGTTCCAATACATGGATCGCGGCATTTATTTCTCATGCAAGCTTTGTCTCTAGAGCATTCTGTGTTCAACACACACTCTGGACGACAATTCTCATAGGGGTTTCCTGTGTATTCTGGCAAACATTCGCAATTTCCGTTTCCTTTACAAATAGCATTTGGTCCACAAGGTGATGGATTGCAAGGATCAGACGCTAATGGCCGTTCAGTGGCTATAAAAAATACAATTTAATTTATATATCTTATAGCAAGTTTAAATTATAACATTTTCTCCTTACTTATTTGTATTTGGGTACATAGACTGAAAGGATCTCCAGTATGACCGACATTACAAGTACAAATTGGAACATGATTGAGTACATGGCAATTTGCATTTAATCCGCATGAACCTACACATGGGTCACGGCATTTTTGATTCATACAAGCCAATTGACTTGGGCATTCTGCACTTATAACGCATTCAGGTCTGCACGAAGGAGGTGAACCGATGGAATCAGGTAGACATGAACATACTGGAACTCCATTTTGTATCTGACATTGTGAGTTAGGTCCACATGGTGTTGGATAACATGACGGTGGACGTTCAGTTACTGGAGGTGTTGGTGTAGTAGCTAAACATAAGATAGTTAATAAATATTTGATAATTATAGTCCAAACTATATTCTTACGTGTTAAAGCACACTGTGAGAACGGATCTCCAGAATATCCAGCTGGACATGCACAAATTGGATTGTGATTCCTTACTGTACACAATGCTTGGATACCACAAGTATTTGGACAAGGATCTAAACACTTTTGGTTTGTACAAGCTTTGTCTAAAGGACATTCTGAACTAACAACGCATTCAGGTCTACATTGTGGTGGACTACCCATGTAGTTTGGCAAGCAAGAACAAACTGCTTGATCATTAATTTTTCGACATTGACTATTTGGTCCACATGGGGATGGATGGCATGGATCAATTGGTTCTCTTTGAGTTGCTGTATTTTAAAATTACAAAAAGTATAATAAAGTTTTAAAATAGTATTATATTAGATTATTAAAAAAAAGTACTTACGGATAACTGGTATAGGACGACAAGAGTAGAAAGGATCACCAGTATACGACTGTGGACAAGAGCAAATAGGTATATGTTTTACAACTGTACATATTGCTTCTGAACCACAAGTTCCTGGACAAGGATCTATGCATTTGTAACCAATGCAAGCCAAAGCTAAATTACAATCATCGTTGTTTTCACATTCTCTTCGACATCCTGTGTAAGGATCACCGAAAAATCCCGTAGAACAAGTACAAGCAGCTACTCCATTTCGGTTGATACATTCTGAATTTGGACCACATGGGGATGGATAACATGGATCAACAGCTTCTGGTGATCTTTCAGTAGCTATATAATTCAATAAGAAAGTTTTGGTCTACATGCATCGAAATATTGTAAGTATTATGTTTATTTAAAATTATGTTAAAATTATATTGTCATCTCGTTAAAATTATTTTGTAAGTATAATGTGTACATATTATAGTAGTAGTCATTGTTCTTACAAGTAGGCAATAGTTGGCAATATGTAAGCGCGTCTCCAGTGTATCCTGGTAAACAGGTACAAACTGGGTTGTGATTGATTACTCTACAATGCGCATATTGTCCACATGATCCTGGGCATGGATCAGAGCATTTTTCTTTGATACACGCCAAATTACTCGAACATTCCGCGCTAATTACACACTCAGGCCTACAATTGGGTGGCCGACCAATGTAGTTTTGCAAACAAGAACATGCAGCTGTATTGCTCACAACTCTACATTGAGAGTGAGGCCCACAAGGTGATGGATAGCAAGGGTCTGTAGGTGGCGAAGGAGTAGTTGGAGCTAAAGTATGAAAAATAAACAAAGAAAAACATGCAACAGAGCTTCAGACAGTAACATAAGAAAACACATATAAAATATTTATCATGCAATAGAATAAAGAAATGCATAAACATTTTTAGCAAAAGATTTTCAAGTAAAAATAACCAATCATTCTCTATACAATTCTTACGTTGTATTTTATTGCAAGAAGCGAAAGGATCGCCCGTAAATCCGGGAGAGCAGCTACAAATGGGATTGTGATTTACTACTTGACACCTTGTATTTAGGCCACAAGTACCAATGCAGGGGTCAATACATTTTTGATTAACACATGCTTTGTTTTGACTACATTCTGAGCTGACGATACATTCAGGGCGACAAGATGGGGGTGTGCCAATGTAACCACTTATGCAAGAACAAACGGCATGGTCATTTAATTCTCTACACTGGCTATTAGGTCCACATGGAGATGGAACACAAGGATCTATTGGCGTAGCTTCAGCTAAAAATTAGATTATAATTTTGTTAAATATATTATTATTTATACAATATAATATAATTTATTTAATAAATCAAATTCTTACTGATGGGTATGATTTGACATAAACTCAATGGGTCACCAGTGTAGCCTGGTAAACAACTGCATGATGGCGCATGGTTTAGAACTTTACACTCTGCATTGAGGCCACATGTTCCTGGACATGGATCTTTGCATTTATTATTTGCGCATGCTTTTGTACGATCACAGTCTGCGTTTGTCACACATTCTGGTCTACAACCCGTGTATGGATCACCAAAATATTCAGGGAGACAAACACACGAACCAGCACCATTCTTTTCTCGACAAAGAGCATTAGCTCCACATGGTGATGGATTACATGGATCTCTTGGTCCTTCAGTGGGAGTCACTATAAATATAAATAAGGAATAATAGTTACAAATGTTAACAGATAGTTAAATAGTGTAATATATTACTTTGAACTAAAGAACATCCAGCAAATGGATCTCCAGTATATCCAGTTTCACATGTACATTGTGGTCTATGATTACGTGTTACACAGGTTGCGTGAACTCCACAAGAACCAGGACAAGGATCTTTACAACGTTCATTAAGGCAAGCAAGATTGCCTGGACACTCTGCATTTATAGAACATTCTGGTCGACAATTTGGTGGTCTTCCAATGTAGTTTGGTAAACAAGAGCATGCTGGTGTTGAACCAACTTCACGACAGATCGAGTTTTGACCACATGGAGATGGAACACATGGATTTCCACTAGGCGGTGGTTGAGTTGGCCGTGCTATAAAAATATGTATAATAGATATAAGTATTTATTGAAAATAAATAGTTTTATATTTTAAAATATTGAATGTAGGTAATTATCACAAATGATTTTCTTGGTTGATGAAAATTATAAAAAAAAATAGTATACTTACGTTCTGGCGTGCATTGAACGAAAGGATCTCCTATTAAGCCACTTGGACAACTGCAAATTGGATTGTGATTTATAACTTGGCACCTTGCTCCGATACCGCATATTCCAACACATGGGTCTGCACATTTTTGATTGATACAAGCTCTGTTTTGAGGACATTCTGAACTGACCACACACTCTGGACGACAACCAGGAGGTGTGCCGACATAGTTAGTTTGACACGAACACACGGCGTGACCGTTCACAGTTCTACAAATACTATAAGGACCACACGGTGATGGTTCACATGGGTTTTGAGGTGTGTCATCCACTACTATAAATAAATAGAATAAATAGCAATTATTTATAATTGTAATTTTAGGCTAAGTATCGTCAATTTGGGTAAATCGAAACTGCGATGTTACTAGAAAGTCAAAAGATTTTTGGTATATTGTTTTGTTTTAATTTAACGTCACAATAGAGTTTTTTTTTAAGAAATCCGAAAGTTTAAAAAAGTGTATCTAAGGTCTACTTTTTCTATAAATTTTCGTTATTTTTTAATACCTGTGTAATTAAAAAAAAAAAAATTAAATTAGAGATTATGTTGGTTTAAATACTAATTTTGAACATTCTATAATATCGATTTACAAGTCTTAACGATTGTTTGAAACGTTATGATTGAATAAAAAAATAGTATAAAATGCAGGAGAATAGATTGAGATGGTTGGGTTAATTTTAAGAAGGGAAGAGACGGAGATAATAAGATTGGTAAACAAAGTATGGTAAAATGAAACTACTATTTTATTATTCACAGATAATAGACTGAAGAGTGAAGGGATTCGATTTCGACAATTCAGAAATGAGTGGGCACTTAATTCAATATTTCCAATTTTTATAGATATTCTAAGTAATCTAAAATTCAGGTTGTTCAGAAATCAGAACAAGGATTTTTATGTTAATTTTGATAAGAAAAAATTTTGGTCTTAAAAAACAAAATTTATTTATGTTTGCAAACGTATGTAATTATTTTCAGCTCAATTAAAATAAGGGTCATATATATAATAAGTTGGTTATATATTAAGTATTTATAGCTTACTTGGTGGAGGTATATGACATGCCGTGATCGGGTTACCAATGTAACCAGGTAAACATGTGCACGATGGTGTGTGATTTATTACACTGCATTCTGCGTTAAGACCACAAGTACCTGGACAAGGGTCACGGCATTTATTATTTACACACGCTTTGCTTCGATCACATTCTGAGTTTGTCACACATTCGGGTCTACATCCAGTGTAAGGATCCCCGAAATATTCAGGTAAGCAGATGCAAGAACCTGCTCCGTTGCGTTCTTTGCATACGGCATTCGCTCCACAAGGTGACGGATTACACGGCATTTTTGGTCCTTCAGTTGGTACAACTAAAAATAAAAATAATAAATCGTAAAATATAAAATATGAAGACGTCGTGTACTCCTAGTGTATAAAGGATTAAAGTATAAAATAAAAATACCTTGTGGTATTAAAGAACATCCAGCAAAAGGATCTCCCGTATAACCTGGTTCACAATTACATTGTGGACTATGATTTATAGTCATGCAACTGGCATATATACCACATGAACCAGGGCATGGATCCTTACACCGTTCTTTCAAACATGCTAAATTTCCTGGGCATTCGGCATTGATAGTACATTCTGGTCGGCAATTTGGAGGTCGGCCAATATAATTATTTAAACATGAACACGCTGGAGTATTACCAATTTCACGACATACTGAATTTGGACCACAAGGTGATGGTACACAGGGATTAGTTGGTATATCAGCTTGTGGAGGTTCTATAAATACACATAATGAGTTGGTTTTAAATAATGTATCAAGATGGATATTTAAAGTAAAATTCATTGTTGTAACGTACGGTCTTTTATGCACCGCACAAAAGGATCTCCATTATATCCTGGTGGACAGCTACATATTGGATTATGGTTGACTACTTGACATCTTCCATTTGTTCCACATGTACCAGGACACGGGTCTATACATTTCTGTTTAACACAAGCTTTGTCCTGAGGACATTCAGAACTAACCATACATTCTGGCCGACAAGCTGGTGGTGTCCCTATATAATTAGTTTGGCATGAACATACAGCATGATCATCAACTGGTCTACATTGACTGTAAGGACCACACGGTGAAGGGACACATGGATTTCTTGGTGGTTCTGGATCAACTATAAATTCAAATAAACATTTATATGTTTAAAGTTACTAATATTTAAATAATAAACGTTTATTAAACTTAATTTAAACAAGGTTATAAGGATTTTCTTACGTTGTGGTTGAATATAGCAAGATAGTGTTGGATCGCCAGTATAACCAACTGGACAATAACAAGATGGCGAATGGTTAATAACTCTACATTCGGCATTCAAACCACAAACGCCTGGACATGGATCGCGACATTTATTATTCAAACAAGATTTACTACGGTCACAATCAGAATTTGTCACACATTCTGGTCTACAACCAGTATACGGATCTCCAAAATATTCCGGTAAACACGAACATGAGCCAGCGCCATTTCGTTCTTTACATATTGCATTTGCTCCACATGGAGATGGGTTACAGGGCATTTTTGGTCCTTCAGTCGGAGCTAATAATTTAAAAACAATAATTTCATAAGCCCATGAATATATCTAAATTATTAAATCTAATGAATATTACTTATTATTATAAGTGAACATCCGCTAAATGGATCTCCAGTATATCCATTTTGACAAACACACTGAGGTACATGTTTTACTGTATTACATGTGGCATATATACCACACGAGCCTGGACATGGATCTCGACATTTTTCGTTAACACAAGCGAGATTTCCAGGACATTCGGCATTAATTGTACATTCTGGTCGACAATTTGGCGGCCTACCAGTATAATTTGGTATACATGAACATGCAGGAGTTCCATTATGATCTCGGCATAATGAATTTGGCCCACAAGGAGATGGTACACATGGATTAGTTGGAATTGATGGTTCATACTGTGGCGGTGGTCCTAACAAACAAAGTTATTATTAGTTTAGTTATGTATCTATATATAATGATTACTAATACGAACTTTCTTGTAAACACCGAACAAATGGATCACCAGTATATCCAGCTGAACAGCTACATATTGGATTGTGATTTACTACTTGACATCTTGCATTAAGGCCACAGGTTCCAGGACATGGGTCAACACATTTTTGATTGACACATGCCTTATCTTGAGCACATTCAGAGCTAACCATACATTCTGGATGACAAGCTGGGGGTGTACCAATATAGTTTGTCTGGCACGAACAAACTGCATGATTGTTTATTGCCCTGCATTGACTGTATGGACCACAAGGTGAAGGTATGCAAGGGTTTTTAGGTGGTAGTTCTGGGCCTAAAAGTGGGCATAGCACAAAGAAAAACATGCAACATACAATAGAGACAGATAAGAATGAAGACACAATATAAAATACCCATGCATGCAAGGTTCACAAGCTAATGTGTATATATGTATAGTAAGGGGAGAAATCTTACTGGCAATTGGAAGAAGTTGACAAGCAGACAACGGATTGCCAGTATATCCTGGAAGACAAGCGCATGAAGGGGCATGATTGATAACTCTGCATTCGGCATATAAACCACACATTCCCGGACATGGGTCACGACACTTATTGTTAATACATGCTTTGTCTCTAGGACATTCACTATTTAGAACACATTCTGGTCTACATCCTGTATAAGGATCACCAGTATACTCAGGAATGCATGAACAAGATCCAGCATTATTCCTTTCTTTACAAATAGCATTTGCCCCACATGGTGATGGGTTACATGGATCACTTGGTACATCTGCTGGAGGTAGAGCTAAAAATTGGAAAATATATGTTGCAATGTGTGTATATGAATATGTTAATTGATTTAATCAATTATATCTCAAATTACTTAACCTATTAAAAATACTATCGAATAATGAACAATAATATTTTAATGATTCTTACGTGTGATTGGTGTCGGTCTGCAAGCTATAAACGGATCACCAGTGTACCCATCATTGCAATTACATACAGGATTATGGGAAATTACTTTACAATATGCATTGATACCACAAGAACCAGGACAAGGATCTATACATCTTTCATTTACACAAGCCAAATTTCCAAAACATTCAGCATTTATTGTACATTCTGGTCTACAGCAAGGAGGTCTACCAATATAGTTTGGTAAGCAAGAACAAATAGGAGTATAATCTTTTGGGTGACATATGGAATTTGGACCACATGGTGATGGTACACAAGGATTCTGTGGTGTTCTATCTTGTTCCACTGCCACTGCCAAAGGCTCTAAACATTCCCCATGCATCAAATCAATATACTACAAATAAAGCAGCTAAAAGCAACTACGGCATCCTTACTTTCAATAATAGCACAACGAACAAATGGATCACCATAATAACCCGGGTAACAACTACATATTGGACTGTGATTTACCACCCGACATTGTGCATTGTAACCACATGTCCCAGGACATGGGTCCGAACAGATTTGATTTACACATGATTTATCTTGTGGGCAATCTGAACTAGTTATACATTCTGGATGACAATTTGGAGGATTTCCAAAGTAACCAGGTAAACAAGAGCATACTGCATGATCATTTACAGCTCGGCATTGACTGTACTGTCCACAAGGTGATATCATGCAAGGGTGTTGTTTTGTAATAACCAAATCAACTTGACATGCTAAGTAATAAAATACGTATCAGCGGAGAAGTTAAATTAAAAGCAACAGCAAATATATAATTCTTACTTGGATCAAACTCAATTTTATGGCATGATAATAAAGCGCTTCCGGTGTATCCTTGCAAACAATAGCAAGTTGGAGCATGGTGGCTGACTTTACATTCAGCATTCAAACCACAAGCTCCAGTACATGGATCTACGCATTTATAATTGATACATGCTTTATTCCATGCACAATCTAGATTGTTTACACATTCAGGTCGACATCCTAAGTACGGATCACCAAAATATTCCGGAATACATGAACAAGAACCTGCACCATTTGATTCTTTACATATTGCGTTTGCTCCACATGGCGAAGGATTGCAAGGATTTACAGGCGTATAGTCAATAGCTGAAATACGATGACAAATACTCTACATTCTAATGCGAATACATACATGAAAGCCATATCCAACTATCCAATACAGAAGCAATTATATGTATTATGAAACATGCATATACTTACCTTCAATAAATGAGATGTTTATAAATATGATATAATATTAAATTAATGTAAATAAGTTTTACTTCATTCAAACTAAATTAAAATATTTAAAAGTATAATATAGTTAATTTGTAGATTTAAGTCTTACATGGTGATAATGAACATAGTTTAAAGGGATCTCCGGTATATCCATCCGGGCACATGCATAAAAGTTTATGATTGACCACGATGCAGAATGCTTGTGGTGCACAGCTACCAGGACATGGGTTAGTACAGCTGTTATTAACACACACCTTATTGCCAGCACAATCGGCATTTAAAATACATTCTGGCCGACAGTTTGGTGGTAAACCAATGTAGCCAGCTTGACAAGAACATACAGGTTGATTGTCATAAGACCGGCAGACTGAATAAAGTCCACAGGGATTCTTGTCACATGGACTATTGTTATTCACCGAACATTCTAGATAATTAACCAATAATACATGCATTTATTGGTGTTAGATAGATTTTTCAAACAACGTTCGAAGATTTGGTGCTTACTTTCTATTTTAAGACATCGTTTCATTGGATCACCGGTAAAACCAAGTTTACAAACACAGACCGCTTTATGATTAATTACTCTACACTGCGAATTTGGTGCACATAAGTTTGAACAAGGATCTGTGCACCTTTGATTAATACATGCTTTATTTGGTGCACATTCTGAGCTAATTATGCAGTCTGGTTTGCAATTAGGTGGCGTTCCAGTATAACCATATTGGCATAAACAAACAATATGATTTTTGAGAACGTTACAATTGCTGAACGGGCCACAAAAATTTGGCGTACAAGATATTTTTGGTTTTTGGGGAAGTTTAGGAGCTATAATTAAATTATTAGTATATAAATATTAGTAAATATAAAACTATGATATAAATGTTTTCTTAAGATGCGCAATGATATTTAAAATTAAAATGTAGAAATAAAATTCTATAAATAGAATAATTTATAATTAAGACGTTTTGACAGGATATTAAAAAAACATTTATGAATGCATAAGTAATATTAGTGACAGACAGTTATAAGGAAGCATGCTTACAAGTTGATATTTTATCGCATTTTGTTAGTGGATTGCCAATCATGCCATTAGGACAGAAGCAAGTCGGACTATGGTTGACAACTCGGCAACTAGCATGCATGCCACACGCATTTTTGCACGGATCAATGCATTCCGAATTAACACATGCAAATTCTCTTGGACAATCTGCGCTGAGTGTACAACGAGGGTGACATCCAATAAATGGGTCCCCGAGGTAGTTACGCTTACAAACGCAAGTTCCATTTTTGTTAATATTGCTCTTACATATTGCATTAGGACCGCAAATGGAATCAGAACAAGTCTGGTGTGGTTTTCCTTTTGGTTTTGCTATTAATAACAATAACAACCTTATTTTTGTAGTAGTCTAATTGTTGTAATTTGTTTGTTGAGTAATTTTAATGAGATTACGTTTTAAGTTTTAATTAGCTATAAGCCATTAGTCGTATACCCGTAATACAAATATAATAAATAGTTTATACAAAAATATTAATTGATTTTTAAATAAAACTTCGTTATCCCTATTAAGTTTTAGTAAAAATGTATAAGTATTGGTTTGTTTTCTGAAATCAAACATACCTGCAACAGCATTGCATCCATTAAATGGATCACCTTGATACCCTGGCTCACACGAACACACGGGTTGATGATTGATTACTGTACATCTTGCATTGAATCCACAAGAGCCTGTACAAGGATCCCGACATTTACTCTGTAGACATGCTAATCTTGTCGGACAGTCGGCATGAATTAAACATTCTGGTCGACAGTTTGGTGGAGCTCCAAGCATGCCCGCCAAACATGAACAAACCGGTCTACTATCATGTTCTCTGCATTCTGAATTAGCTCCGCATGGAGACGGGAAACAAGGATTTTGGTAAACAACCGTAGGGGTTTTAGGTTCTGTGGAATTATTTTTTTATGAATTTGGGTCGTTGATATTTTATTAGTTCTGGTAAAACTTACCTTCTTGAATACATCTTACAAATGGATCACCAACAAAATTTGGCGGACATGTACAAATGGGATTGTGATTAATAACATTACACCGAGCGTGTAAACCACATGTTCCAGGACAAGGATCAGAACACTTTTGTGCTATACATGCTTTGTCCACTGGACATTCTGCACTAACAACACATTCAGGACGACAGGAAGGAGGAGTTCCAATAAAACTTTGTAAACACGAACAAACGGCATTATAGCCTTGAGTTCGACATTGACTATTTGGACCACAAGGTGAAGGTTCACATGGATTTTGTGGAGTTGGTGCTATAAAAATGTAATAAAAATAAAAATAATTACAATTCGGGCATGTATTTGATATACTACTTACGTTTGATTGGTTCTAATCTACAAGATTGGAACGGGTCTCCGAAATATCCAGGAAGACAAGTACAAACAGGTATATGACTAACTACATTACACTGGGCGTTAAGTCCACAAACCCCTGGGCACGGATCTCGACAATGACTAGCCAGACATGCCAAGTTTGACATACAATCACTGTTCATTAAACATTCTGGTCTACAACCACCGGAATATGGGTTACCAATGTATGGTGGTATACAAACACATTTTGCAATTCCATTGTTTTCACTGAAACATTGAGTGTTATCACCACATGGCGAAGGATTACATGGATCCCTTGGAATTTCTGGCAATACAGCTAAAATATTATTAATTAAAATATAGGTTATTCATTTAAATTTAATGTTGATTGAATTGATGTTGAGTATAACATATTAATGGGATTCTAATAAAATAAAATTGTACAATGTATGTATATTAAACTTACTTGGTGGAATTCTAGTACAACTAATAAATGCATCGCCTTCATAGCCGGGTTCACAAGTACAGAATGGAGTATGATTAACAACATCACATTTAGCATTTAGACCACAAGATTTTGTGCATGGATTTTGACATTTTTCTTGAATACAAGCTTTGTTATATGGACACTCTTGATTCATAGTACATTCTGGTCGGCAATAAGGTGGACTTCCAATATAATTCGGAGCACATGAACAAACTGGATGTCCTTTTTTGATTTCACATATCGAATTTGAACCACATGGTGTAGGTTCACAAGGATTTCCCGGTACTTTGGGCGTTTCTTCGGCTATACAGTATAATAATATACATATTTATCGAAAAAATATAATAAGACATATCATTTAAAAGGTAAAGTGTGTATACAAACCAAGGGGTAGATAACAGCCTACAAATGGATCACCGACGTGACCAGGCGGACAACTGCAAATTGGATTATGGCAGATAGTGTAACAATTAGCTCCAGCACCACATGTACCCGGACATGGATCCACACACTTTTGATTTAAACAAGCTTGAGTTTGAGGACATTCGGCGCTTACGACACATTCGGGTTTACATACTGGCGGAGAGCCACGATATCCTGGTAAACATGAACATGTTGCAAATCCTTGATCGGAAATATGACATCGGCTATTGGAACCACACGGGGAAGGATCACAAGGATTATCAGCTGGACCCATTATCGGTGGATAATCTAAACATATATTTAATATTTAATATAATATTCAGTTTTTTTTTACGATTGAAAATATGTTTTAAATTATTATTTACTTGGTCTGGTGGCTTGATAACAGCTAATGAAAGGATCTCCTGAATAATCTTGTTGACAGAAACATACCGGGAAATGATTTACAACTTGACATTGAGCGTTTACACCACATACACCCAAACAAGGGTTAATACATTTGTTATTAATGCAAGCCAATGTCTGACCACAATCAGTATTTAGCACACATTCAGGCCTGCATGATAAGTACGGATTTCCAAAATATTGTTGGCGACAGACACAAATAGTCATACCATTTGATTTTTTGCATACAGCATTTGCTCCGCATTGCACTTGGTCGCATGTAATAGGTTTAACAACAGCATCTATAGAAATACACGATTGAATTAGAGTTTGGAGAAAGTTTAAACTTTACGTTACTGATTTTTCATACTTTGTTTTGGAGTAGTACAATGTTCATATGGATTTCCGATTAATCCCGTTTGGCACGAGCATACTGGGTTATGGTACACAACAGTACAATCGGCCTGAATACCACAGGATCCTGGACAAGGATCAATACATTTTTGTCCGACACAAGCTAAATTGAAGGGACAATCGGAGTTATACAAACATTGAGGATGACATTGTGGATTCCACTGTTGTTCAGCTGAAGAGCAGGGATCACACATAGCTATTTGGCCACCATACACGTTACAAGAAGCATATGGATCACACGGTGATGGTGCGCAAGGTAGAGTCATATTTACGTAGGGTTCATCATCGGCTAAACATATAAAATAATTATTGTAATATTTGCTTGTTGAAAAATAAATTTATATAATAATATTATATGTGTACAATTAATTTATTTATTATGTTTAATATATTTAATGCTTTATTTTATTACGTTTCGGTAAACATTGAAGGAATGGATCTCCAACAAACCCTTCTCTACAAGAACATAGTGGTGTATGGTCTTTGCACTGACATACAGCTCCTAGTCCACAAATGTTTCCAAAAGCACATGGATCTCGACATCGATAGTCAATACAAGCTTGATGGCTTTTGCAGTCAGTGTTTAAAACGCATTCTGGGTGACATCCAACCTTGGGCTCTCCGATGAAATTTGGCAAGCAAGAACACACTGGTTTTCGATTTTGAATTTTACACTCTGTGTTAATACCACACGGGTTAGGTAAACATGGATTTCCTGTTGGAACTGGTTCTGAACCTTAAATAAAAAAAATGACCCAAAATTATTTATAGTAATATTAAATATAATTTCAATAACTTACTTATTTGATAACAACGGAAGAATGGATTTCCAGTTTGTCCATGATTACATGTACAAACTGGATGATGTTTTTCAACTCTACATGAAGCTCCAACTCCGCATGACCCTGGACATGGGTCATTACATTTATAACCTAAACATGATTTATCCCATGGACAGTCATCATTAGTTATACATTCAGGGCCTTTACATCCTGTAAGTGGATCTCCACCCATTCCATCAGGACAGAAACATAATGGTTGTCCTATTAAATAATACATTTGAGTGTTAAAAAAAAAAAAAAAAAAATAGTAGATTCTGGTATTAGTACCTTCAGCTGAAATTTTGCAGTATGCATATTTTCCACACGGATTTGGTTCGCATGGACTCGTTGGTATTGAGCTACAACCGCTATAAGGATTTCCCGAATAACCAGTTTTACAATAACACTGTTCATTGCTTCCAGTTACGTAACAGTCTGCATTTGCACCACAAGGTCCCGGTTGACATAATGTCTTCGCCGGTTCTAAATATAGTTGTATAGAAATTTGGTATTAAACATTTGGTAAAAATATATAGTATTATTTTAATACGTACCACCGCAGAATTTATATGGATTTCCAATTAATGGATCAGGACAGAAACACGATGGCTGTCTATTTGGATCGCAAACTGCACTTTGCCCGCAAGGATTTGGTTCGCAAGGGTTTTTTTTCTCTATACATCCACGTATTGTATTTGGACTTTCGATATATCCAGGTAGACATGTGCATTTGGCAAATCCATTATCCAATAATGTACATTGAGTATTCGGTCCACAAGGAGACGGAGTACATGGATTATTTGGTAAACGACACGGTGTGATAGGTGGATCTCCTTCATACTCAGATAAACAGAAACATACGGCAGATCCTAGGACTACTCTACATCCAGAATAGGGACCACATGGATTAGGTGAACATTCATCACCTTCAGGAACTGAAATGAAAAATATATTATAATATAACTACCAAAATTTAATTCAGTAATATTATAATTATTAACTTACTGCAACTTTTAAAGGGATTTCCGGTCATTCCTTTGGGACAGTAACAAATTGGATTTCCATTGTCACTTTCGCAAAGAGCGTGCATTCCACAAGGATTTGGATTACAAGGGTTTTGAGGTGCTGAGATAAAATAAATAAAAATAAATATAGTTACATTTGTGCAAATTCAAATAATCGTTTATAATATTAGAATAATGTATTAATTAATCACCTTGACATCCTAATAATGGATTTCCGTTGTAACCGGGAAGACACTTGCACGTTGCTTTATGGTATAAGACATCACAGACAGCATTTGGACCACATCGACACGGATTTGAGCATTTTCCATTGATACACGCTTCATTAGTTGAGCATTCTTCGTTTGAACGACATCCAGTAACTAAATAATATGATTAAAAAAATTGTCAAGGCCATTTTTGTTTAGATTATATGAATCTATAGATGCGTATATAAAAAATTATTTTTAATTTACCCGATGCACAAGTTATATATGGATTTCCTTGATGGCCAGGTAAACATCTACATTCTGTACCATGGTTTACAGGATAACACTCGGCATTCTCGCCACAGGAGTCCTCAGCACAAGAATTTATGCATATACGATTTAATCGATCGCATAGTTTATCTGGTGGACAATCTTCATTGTATTGACACACGGGTTTGTACGATCGGACTAAAAATTATTATTTGTTTTATTTATTGTGTATATTTAAAAGTAAACACAATCGATCTTTGCATTATATATAATATATTTAAATACATCTTATCATTCTACGTTGTTGGGTTTGTGTATTTTAGACTATATTATAGTCTAAGCTGTTGTTTCGTCCCGTCCATTTTTACATTCGAAAATATTTTAAATGGTATAGTTTTTAGAAATCACATTAGTATACAAATGTCATTTATTATAACAATATATTATTATTATAATACTGGCCATTTATACATTTTAATGTCAATATTTGGATCGGTATATATCTTAAGCCGCGTTCACACCAAAGCAACTTTGTTGTAAACATATGTTTCCAAAAATGTCGGTGACCAAAATAAGAAATGTTTTTGAAATTTGTCGCTAACCATTGTGTCGGTGACATTGTTGCAAACAAACTTTTTATTTCCATTCGTTGTGGGAAAAATTTGACATGTTTATAAATAAAGTTGGCGACAATGTATCGACATGTCCAAACCAGTCATACTTGTCGTACAAATTTATAACATACATGGTGTATATTATTCAGTTTAGCATAGGTCACCTAGGGCATTGATTTATAAAGTTTTATTTTATTTTAATTTATATATATTATGTATATATTTATAAATTTAAATTATAATTTTTCATTTATATTCACATATTTACATATATTTATATTTATATTTATGTATATATATTTATTATTTATTGTATAATAGGTATATTATATTATATATTATACTTTAATTCTCCAGAAGTTAGTAATCAAAATTTAATAACAATTAATAAATCAAAATTATTATTTAATAACTATAATATTTGGGCCTGTCTATATAGTTCCAGCAAACTAGTTTGGACTATGCAGAGACATACCTATTATTTATTTTTATATCAAATAATATTATATAAATATTTATATAGAATATATAACTAACTAACCTGGTAAACATCCGACAAAGCCGTTGCCCTGAAATCCTTCTATGCAGCTGCAATCAACACCTTTAGCTGTGTTTATACAAGCGGCGTTTTGAGCGCACGGATTGTGGACTGTGCACGGGTTTTGGCAAGTTTTCTGGATGCAAACTTCGCCATTCGTACAATCGTTATTTATCGTACAGGTGACTAAATTGGAAGAAGATATATAAAAAAAAAAACGTATAGATAAAACGAAGAATTTTAAACCACTAATTAAAAAAAAAAAAAGTCACTACTCAGATGATACCCAAGAAGAACGATATCAATATTTTAAATTTATACATTTAAATAATAATATCCCCTGACGTTCATATATATACAACGCTATAATATAATATATACAATAATATAATATTTAACAATTATATTTAATTAAAAACAAGAAATGATTTTCTAACATCATATTTTCACAGGTATATTTTATTTTACATATTATGTGATAATTGTGTATAATTTGTGTTTGCTGTTGTTGTTGTATATATTAGTAAATAATTAAATATATTATTATTATAAATTAATTGTTAATCATTTTGAAACTATTAGGTAGTGATGATAATATTAGTATGATTGATGTATCTTACACAATTTCGGTTGATAACACTTTGTGGCTGGATTTCCTTCATACCCCGGCGGACACGAGCATACGGGTCTGTGTTTTATTACGTGGCATTTGGCGTTTGGCGCGCATACCGTCGCAAAACTACACAGATTCTCACACTGTCCCATATAACAAGCTTCCGAGTCCAGACATTCCGTGTCGGATTCGCACACTTGCGGTTTTTTCGCAGTACCTGGTGCTATATATATATATATATATGATATGTGTTATGTACATTCGAGTTATTTACATATTATGTAAGCATACACGTTAATTGTAATAATAATTAAAAATATTGTTCAATATCACGTTAATAATGTTATAGAGTTATCATTATAACGAGATGTTGTTCGCCGTATCGATGCGGTTGCAAGGTAAATGGACGTAAATGCTTGAAGTTTGTCAAGGTTTTCGGCAAGAGAATTTTCATTTTCGAAATTTTACATATTATAGTCGTGTTACTATATGTATATTATGTGGCCAAAACGTTTCTCAAGCAATACTACGGATGAATACATGCCATTGAATATCGGTCAATTTTTCAACAAAATAATGGCGTTTATACCCCAATGTTGTCGCTTAGTTCCCATTACTAGAGATCGACATTTTAAATTTAAAAATCAATTTTCTACTTCAAAAATAATTTTATCATTATGAGTACCTAGGTATTGTTCAACCATTAAACGTATACTGCCTACCTTTTTTGCAGTGAAGACAGTAACTTCCAAATTGTAAAAAAATAAACAAGAATATTATATGTTATTCTTATTAATTTTATCGTTTATCATTCATGTGGTAAAACCATGTTTTAGTAACTCGAAATTGGATTTTAAAATGTTGTTTACAATACAAAGCGGATGTATGGATGTACAAAAAAAAAAAAACAACGCAGTATCATTTTTCCAAAAATTTATATTTGTAGTTGCTGCATTTTCAATTAGGAGGGCATTATACTGGTTGATGTGTTATGTGCGCGCGATGTGGCATAGGTCCATTAACTTTGCAACCGTCGATATAATATTATAATAGAAACGAAAATTCCAGTTTGAACGAATTAAGATAATCAAATTTACGTAACAATGTACGCGCTTTACATATAAACGATGTTTACATAGTTAGATAATCGAATTAAGTCCTTATAAATGCAGTGGATAATAATATTTTAAACGCATGAGAAATATTAATGAAAACTGGAAAATCCGTTTCAAACAATCGACGAACAAAATAATTATTGTGCGATTAAATGTGTATAATAAATATTATCTCATGGCGGCGGCTGTACACATAATTCATTATTATTAAGTCATGCTTCGATTAATATCGTTTGTGTGAAAGTGACTCTTAATCCTGTGTATATAGGAATCATTTGATATTAGAAACGTAAATACGTTTCACTTATTAGATTAATCAGTTTTCCGAATGTACCTATAAATCCTACAGTTGTAAACGCTAAAGCACTGACTGATATATATATATATTTTACACGTATATAATGAAAAAAAAAAAAAAGGGTAGGGAAACACAATAATCGATTAAATACGAGCGTAATCAAATCGTATAAATCAAACGTGACAAACAAACAACAATATGTATGTACAATATAATATTAAAATGTCAGTACTGGGCATTTCAGTTACGGACTCAATATCTATATTACGGATACCTGGTACCTACAGTAATTAAAATATGAGGAACATGCCAAAACGCAAACTATTATAAAAGCAGTAATTTTTTTTTTTTTTTTTTTAGTATTATGTATAAATTATACCTTTATTAAGACACTGTAACGTGATGATTCCGGACGGACAGTTATTTACGCGGCTTTCACCTGTTGGTAGACACTTGGCTGCCAAACACTTGTGGCCGGCATCACAGTCGGTATCATTCCAACACCATTTTCTGGTCGCTGTGGTTATATTTTGTTGTTCAGAATTATTTGTGTTTGTTTGGTCGAGGTATTCATGTTTTAAAGTGTCGTCTTCCATTCCGATAGTTTTAGAAGTCACAGTATATTCGGTAGTAGTAGTAAACAGATTATTATTTAAGTCGTCGGTCGTGTCTTGTGCAGAATTCCCGGGGGTCGTCGTCAAAAATTCGTTTTTGAAATCGATTATTCGGGGGGGATCCGTTCGTGAATCTAATATAGTCTCTCTTGTAGTCGGTACTATCGTAGATTGGATTTCGTTAGGATTTAAAGTCGTGATCGAGTCACTTTCGTTTACATCCGTGAAGACCGTAGACCCGTAATTTTCGGTAAACGCACTCGTGACCATAATCGCATCGTCAATGTTAACCGGAAATTTGGCCGTCGTCGAATCGTCATCCGAACTCAAAGTCGACACGAGTACTTCTATAGAGGTCGTAAGCAAATTTACCATGGTGGTAGCATCGTTTAAAACAGAGGACGTTCCATTTTGGTCGCTGTCGTCTATTTTTGACCACGGTCCGGTTGAAATATCCGTCGTAACGAAATCGCCATGTTTAACTGGTATGTCCGATCCCGGCGTAGTATCAAAACGGTTTTCTACGTTTTTCTCCGTAACGGTTTCGCCCAACACTTTTTTTGAAGTAGTACTTTTTTCGTTAATCCAGTCGGCTATGGTCATAACCGTAACCGTAGTCGTATCTGGTTTATCTTCATTTACACGTGGAACATCCGTATATGTAAAAGTCGCAGCGGTCGTGGTCTTAAATTGTACGTCAAACGTCGTACTTTTAGTAACAGGTGTACTATATTTGGTCATCGTTTCAAATGAATCAACCGGATTTAATGTTACGATATTCCGTTCTGTGGTTTGATCGTCGACTTCAATTTTATCTGTTTGGTCTCCGTAAATTTGTGTTGAAACAATAGAACCGTTTTCAGTTTCAAAATCCGATCTAGTGATTACCTCATTAGCCATTGTACTTGTTATTTCGTTCGCAGAGATTGTATCATCATCAACATCATCGTCTTCCCTGGTGGTATGGAGAGTCGATGATGCTATAACGCTTTCGTTTTTCCCACGTGTACGAATTGTAGTCGTTGCATCGTATTCTACACCACTAGAAGTAGCATAATTTACAATTTCTTTCGTAATAATTGCCTCGGTGGATTCTTCTGTGTTCGATATAGTTTCATCCGTACTATTAACTGCTGTCGTTGTAAAACGTATTCCCACCACTGTTGAAGTTTCATCTTCGGATGATACATTTGTATTTTTCTTGTCGAATATTGTTTCCCATTTTTTTTTTACTTCTTCAGACAAGTTGCTGTCGTTTATCACGTGCGGGTCACTGGATATCGTCGGCGATTCCATTATTTGGGTAGTGAATTCGGGAAAAACGGTTACTATATCGTCGGTTATTATAGTCGAATTATATGGATGGTTAACGAAATCGTAAGTCACTCGATCGGGCGCCGTCGCCGTCACGGTTATCGCCTCTATCCTATTGTCTATTGTAACAGAGGTTTCATCAGTTTTAACGTTAATTTCATTATTCAATGATGTGAACTCTGTGTTTGTAATCGTTATCGGATCGATTGTTGTTCCCGGCAGATCACGTGTAAAACTATTTTCTACATTTTTGATCGAAACAGTCGTATCTGTATTTGTTGTCATTGTTTTTAATTCTTTGTGATATGCAGGCATCGTATCAACATAATATTTTGTCGTTTCGGAAATAATCGTCGAGGTCGGGTCGTCTAATTTTCCGTCAGTACCCGCAGTTTCCATCTCGGGTTTGTTTGTAGTAATCGAATACATAGGATTGACCGTCGTATAGTGCGGTTCCTTTTCCATATCGAATAATTCAGTTGTCCTCTGTGTGAACACATCGACGTTTTTTGTCGAATATTTCGTCGTAAACATGCCATCGTTATCATTATCTCGATCGGTATTCAGGAATAAATTAATTGATGTAATTGTTATAAAATTAGACTTTGTCGTTATTTCTTCTTCGTCAAAGCCCGTGTTAGCTTCAGATTTGAAATTAAGAGATTCATATGGAAATTTACCAGATGTTGAAGTTCTTACATTATGAACATCTACCCCATTGATTAATTCGGTAGAAACTGTAGTCATGTCAATTGTTTTATAACTAAAACGTTCCGTTGGATTCTCCACATTTTTATGTCCATTAATAGTATTTATTTCATTATACGACGATGTTGTAACATGTGCGTTATTTTTCATTTCATTTTCTTCATCAATATAAATCGTTCTAGAACTCATTAAATTGTCTGTAGTTATTTCCCGATAATCATTTGTACTTGATGGAACATTAGATGATGAAAGCAAATTAGTCGTAATTTCTGGAAAAGCAGTTGTAGGTCTTTCGGACATTTTTAATGTTACGACATCTGTTGAACTATTAGTAGATTCGTTTTGATCAAACCTAATACTTTCATCAGTACTTGTATGCAAATTATCACTATTGAATGTTGTTGATGTTTTTTGTATATTGTAATTATTGTATTTTTCATATTTATCAATATTATCCACTGTAGTAGTTTCTACAAAATTTAAATCATTGAATGGATATTGTGTACTCATATCCGTGTCATTTATCAAGCCGTCAGCAGTACTAATTTGTTTATTATTTGTAGATATGACTGTGGAAGAAAACTTACTAATTGTATTAGTTGTTGTTTCCTCTATATCATAAGGATATTCAGTTGTTTGGATATTCTTTATATTTGATATAGGTTCAGTAATAATTTCCGTAATTAAATTTGGATCAGTATTAATATCACTTATAGAGGTTACAAAAGAAGACAATTTAGTAAATGTATCAGCTGTTGTTTCTGTTACATCTTCTGGAATCCTAGTAGTTTCGATATTCTGTATATTCGATGCAGGTTTAGTAATTCGTTCCGTAACTACACTGGGGTCAGTATTGCCGTCTGGAATTATATTACCATTAGATACTGTTGTCGAAGAAATTGTAGTAAATGAATTTATCGTTGTTTCTAGTAAACCATCGGGACGACTGGTTGTTTGGACATTATTTGTAGTTGATGCAGGTTTAGTAACACCCTCCGTAATTATATTTCCGTCAGTATTGTCGTTTGGTAATAAATTATTTTCAGATTGGGTAGTCGAAGATATCGTAGTAAATGAGTTTATTGTTGTTTCTGTTACATCTTCTGGAATCCTAGTAGTTTGGATATTCTGTATATTGGACGCAGGCTTAGTAGTACGTTCCGTAACTACACTGGGGTCAGTATTGTCGTCTGTTACTGTATTACCATCAGAAACTATTGTCGAAGAAATTGTAGTAAATGAATTTATCGTTGTTTCTAATAAACCATCGGGACTCCTGGTTGTTTGGACATTATTTGTACTTGATGCAGGTTTAGTGACACCCTCCGTAATTAAATTTCCGTCAGTATTGTCGTTTGGTAATAAATTATTTTCAGATTGGGTAGTCGAAGATATCGTAGTAAATGAGTTTATTGTTGTTTCTGTTGCATCTTCTGGAATCCTAGTAGTTTGGATATTCTGTATATTGGATGCAGGTTTAGTAGTACGTTCCGTAATCATACTCGGGTCAGTGTTGTCGTCTGGTATTATATTATCATCAGATTCTGTTGTCGAAGAAATTGTAGTAAATGAATTTATCGTTGTTTCAATTAAATCTTGAGGACTCCTAGTTGTTGGGATATTCATTATATTTGGAGCAGATTTAGTAATACTTTCTGTTATTCTCTCCGTATTATCGTCTGGTTTAATATCATCTTCGGGTGTTATTGTAGTAGGAAACCTATTATATTCATTAGTAGTTATTCCTATGAAATCTTCTGGAATCCTAGTAGTTTGGATATTATTTTTTTTTGGTGCAAGTTTAGTGACACTTTCTTTAGTTAAACTTCTACCAGTATTGTCATCTGGCATTATATTATTTTCAGATAGTGTTGTTGAAGAAATGGTAGTAAATGAGTTTAGTGTTGTATCTATTAAACCTTCTGGTATCTGGGTAGTTTGGATATTCTTTATATTTGGTGAAGGTTTAGTAGTACGTTCCGTAACTATATTTGGGTTAGTATTGTCATTTGGTAATATATTCCCTTGAGATATGTAATTGATCGAGTCGTCCGATGCTCGTGGACTCGTTGAACTTGTAGATATCGTTTTTTCATTTACGTTTAACACGTTGTCAGTAGTATATTCATTAAATATTTCAATTGAAGGTTCAGCGATCGTAACACTGTCGACAGATATCGGTTCTGTCGTTGTCATCATCATAATAGTTTCGTCGGATGTGTGATTTTTAACATAATGAAAATCTTCGCCTTTAAACATTTTTATCGGTACCGAAGAGCTAACAAAAATTACTCTATCGATTTCGGCAGTCGTAAATTGGTCAGTGTTATCGGCTAAGTCAGATTCGGAGACAGTAGTCATTTCTGTTAATACATTAGTTTGTGTTGTACTTAGATTAGATATTAGTGATACGTCGTTGTTAGTCGTAACAGTTGTGACAGAGTATTGCGGTAACGAGTCTACTGTGTTTTGTACAAAAGCGGGAACACACATTAAAAAAACAAAAGTTAGTTTCTGTTAAAAGATTAAAAAATAGAATTTAAAGTGAAAGCTTTTTACACGAAAAAAACACAATAATATTGTCATATTTTGTTTGTTCATTAATATTACAAAATCGTATATAATGTACGACACAAACGAAAGTTGACAATATTTTTGTCCCGAAACTACATAAGCGTCTGTTTTCTCTATTATACGGCTTATATATAGAGGCGCTTGTGCAGTTTTTACGTTTTTTTTTACAGTATTTTTTTTTATTATTTTTATTAATTTCATTCAGACTTGTGGAGTTTTCTCCAATATTAATAAAGCTCCACGTCACCACGTCATGCATATATATATATTTGATTTTGTTAAATATTCAAGCAAATATAATGTCTATGTAAATGTGTACGTATGTATGTGTGTGTGTGTGTGTGTGTGTATAATGTATATGGTACTAATGATATAATATATAAATATATATTCATATATATAAATATAAACAACCGTATACTAATGAAATGATTGATATTATATTATACTACTATTATATGATAACGATGAAAATAAAAATGTTTAAGTATATTCTAAATAAGTTATAACCTTAATGTGGTTATAATAATAAATAATATTTAATAATGATGTACATATCAATGCATATATGTATATATAAATATAGTGAGTACATGGAAATGCATGTGTACAGTGTACTGTATAATTTATTAACTAATACAAATAAAGAAATAAATTCTTCTCTCGTCATATTTGAGATTTATCGGTTTTATATTTATTAATTAAAACTACAATGATCACTAAGTAATGTGTAATAATATTTAATATGGTATGTTCAATATGTGTGTATACAATATTTAATATCTAAAAGCATCTAACAGAAAATAAGAATATTGATGACTCATGCAACCCTTACGTATATCTAATATTATTTCTACTCAACTACTACCAGCGGTCGCGATCTAAACCAACGACTCGAACTACGATAAGACAACATTACGTACTTACTGTATAAAATACAATAATTTATTTAAATTTAAATACACATGCGATATAGTCCTCTGTATATGTTTTGTATTTTATATAATATATGTATATAACTAATATAGTATAGTATATATGATGATAATTCCCCATGCTGCAGTCTGTGCTTTTGCGTTACGTTCCCCCTTCCCCAAAAAAAAAATTCCCACAAGTCTATATCTATATCGTTGAGCATTTTATGATCATTTCTACGACATAGTATATTATTTTATGATATGTTGACTTTTTACGAGCGTGCGTAAAACACAAACAAACGCTTATTTTCAAATTTTCACTTTCTTTAAACATTTATAATATTATGCGGAGATGTGCTGCTATCTTACACTTGTGAGTATATTCACATAACATTATTATTATAATATATACAAGGTAGAAACATATGATAAATTTATGTTATATTTACATAAACAGAATAGGAAATATGAAAACTTTGTACACAGCCGTATATAATAATATACGATAATATTTCAAGCGGTTAAAGAGAAAGTAAAGGAGCAAGTATCGTCAAATATATATCGGCGCAGTTTCAATGGTTGGATCTTCTTCGCAAACGTCTTGATCGTTGTGAATGATTATAATATAAGGAAGGAAAGAGGATGATTTAAAAAAAAAAAACAGCAACACATCTATAATATATTATCTAAATATAAAGTGGGATACCACTTGACTCAAGTAATAAGCACATACCTTTAGCGCAGGCTCCGGTCGCCGGATCGCAGGGCACGCCGGTAGGACAATGATCACATCCCGGAATTGGAACCGGGTCTTGGCCTGCGTATAAAATAAATTAAGTTCAAAATGTTCAAAATGAAAAACAAAAAAATAATGGTATAATATACATATAACTATCTTTGTCGAAATTATTATTTTTTAATTTGATGATATTACCCATATATATTATATTATTTTAATAATACATAGTAACTATGGTAATTGTATTGGTTATTTTTCCTATTTATAAAAATTTGCTGTTATAATGAGTGGTTTTTCTTTGCACTTGTACAAACTACTGGAGAAATAAAATAATTACCTTTGAAAAATACCATCATACAAACGAATTTGTTATCAAATAAGCTCCTTATTCTAAAACTTCTACTTAATTCATTTTACCCGAAAAGTTATTTCCGGAGAAATAAAAAAATTATAGATATATACTATTATACTCGTGTAAATAAAAATAATTGTAAAACCAATAGATTCCTCGCTTCGCTTAAAATTTAGTACCAATTCGTAAAATAATTATCGATTTTAAGATAATAATAATGTATGCAAATATCTTACTCGATAATATACAGTTGCATCCATCGCACGCGTAACCGTTTTGGCAATGTGCATTTTTTTGGCATTGGCACACTAAAAAATACAGTTTAAATGGTTAACATTTATTTTTAATAATTTGGCTCCATAATATTCTATATATATTGTTAATAGTATTATAATATATTATTGACTTTCAATACGTTTTTTTTATTTATAATACTATACAAGTTCTCTCTCCATATAGAAAAAATACTATACACTTTATCTAGTTTCAATAATATGTAAATATAATATAATATTATATAGGTATTATATTATACATAGTGCGACTATGTGCATATAAATGTTTGGAAATGTCGTGGTTAAATTCTAATATTTTAACATAAAATCGTAATAACATCTAATACGAAAACGAAAACGTAAATATGGCAATCCTGACCAACATTACTAAAAAAAAAAAAAAAATACAAATAAACTTAGTATATTATTTCGTCGTGTTTTCCGAAGCGTTACGCCCACGACAATAAATAATATAAATATTATTATTGTAACGATTGTGAAATTATATAGAATTCGCGTTCACTATACTATAACCAAATGATTTTCGAATAGACTCATTATTTTCATTATATTTACATGCTATATTATAATAATTTGAATCGACAATGATTATTGTAACGAATAATTGTTTGGTTGTATATATGATGCTAATAATTATATAGAGTAAAAGACGGGTTTTAAGTGAAGAGAACGGATAGATTCTGCGTTTTAAACAAAAATTTAAACAATTTTAAAAACCGTTTTTTGAACATTAAAAGCTAATACGTGCTATTTGTATTAACTGTTCACATATAAAAATAATATATCACTTATCTTGGGTTAACCCGTATAGTTCGATTGGGCATAGCACCTTTTGTTAAACTTATTCAAAGTGCGGGGTGTGTAAGTATACCCATGCATTTTCAGGTATCCACACAATATGATAGGCTAGGTCAGGAGATAATGTGAGCCGTGAAACCTCGTCAAAATTTAAATTGCATTTAGGCTATGCAGCCATCATTAAAATGTCATTATTTTTCATAAGTAAATATTTTAAACTCAAATGGCGTGTATTGAATTTGAATTTTCGAAAGATGTAGGTATCAATTTCTTTTAGCGGAAAATCAATCGAGTACTCTACGTATTTGAAAATCGTTCGACTATACTCAGTCACTATTAGAGAGTAAAAACGTGACGAAAATTGTTTTAGTTTAGGAATCTCGCGATATTATAAAATATTGGCCCGCGGGTATACCATTTGGGCCTTGGAAATATGACCTATATATCGTAAAAACGAATATATTATCGAGTTGATAGACAGATTTTTATAGTCTGATTCTAGTAAAGATATATATTAAAAATAGTTGGTATATATAATAATCGTTTAACTCGGCATTCGGGCCAAGGTGAGATTTAAAAATGATAATAATAATATTATTACAAACATACATAATTTAATAGGTAAGTAGTTAATTAATACGGATAATGAACGCGTATTATTGAAATCTTACAAAGGACTTACGTTTTAAGCAAACCGGTTGATGGTCCTGTACTTGACAGTCTTGTTGCGAGTTACACGGATTGTTGTGTTGACACGGGTTTTGGCACTGATTCGCTATGCACGCCTGTTCGGACGGGCATTCGTAGTGCGCGGAGCATCCGACCACTGAAATCGCCAAACATTGCGTTCGTAAAGTTAAAAAGTGAGGAATAAAAAAACTGCACACGATATGAAATGATTAATATAATATATAACATACGTATGTATATATATATATATATCGATCAGATTTATATACACGGTATAATAATTATAATGTGTATATACTAATTTTAGTGTTAATAATATAATATAGGTACGGTTTGAAGCGAGTGCGTTCTTTGCGGACATGATTTTAAAAAAACGAGTTTTAAAGTCATGTTTGCAAAATATAATATTATTTGGTCCGCACGAAACAAGTTTATTTCACCGACACCAGCGCAGAAAAAAAAAAAAAAAAAAAAAAAAAAAAAAAAACGATTATTTCAAAAGCTAAAAATATCGTAAAACATTAAAACACTGCACAATCACCGTTTCGTCGAGCCGATACTCTTGCAGCGGGAGGACCGCCGCACGACAGCAGCAAAACGATAACGATCTGCGCGCGGTAGAAAATTCGCTTAAGTAATACCATGACACGACACGGTCAAACACATTTTTACCGCATTCAACGTTAAAACAATGTAAAATTATAGTATTTTAAGTGAACAACTCGAAAAAAACACATGCGTAAAGTATGATTGGTATAGATGAAGCAACAGCGGACGAGAGCGTACTAGAAGAATAGTCGCGTCTCCAACCGTTGCCGGCACGACACTGCGGCGGCGGCGGCATGCACAATATTACTCCTCCGGAGCGCTGAAAGAAAAACACACACACAAAAATTATAAACTCGGCCCAATCGAAATACGTACACGTCGTGGATGTGAATCGCGCGCGGCGAAAGGAACGTGGAGGATAGACCCTAAAACAATAGAGCAACATTGCACGTCATCGTCGGTGGGGGAGACGTCGTCGCGTCGTCGATGAAGTGGCGGGGACGTGCTTGACGGGCAAGTGGTACACCTCCAGGCGTGTGTGCGTTATATATTATTATTATTATTATTATTATTGTATTTTGCACGTTGAACTTTTGAAAGTACTTTCCATTCTAAGGAGTGCGAAAACGTAACGTATCTATAATAACACGGTCAGTCGATATTATGAAAAATATCCACTAGAATATTATGAACGGGAGTAAAAAAGTTCATAGCTATTGACCCGGGAAAACAATTATTAGCTATATGCAGTTGCCGAAAAATATGGTTTCAACTCGACGGGAAAATTTAATTTCACGAAAACGAGTTCGCCTCTCCCAGTATATGTATTATTATCGTTTATCATATATAGGCGGTGCCGGATCTATGTGGGGAGGGGCGAACCTGGGCACTTGCCCCGGTCGCCATTATGGATGGGGCGCAAAATATAAAAACATTTAAAATTTTTTGTCCCGCTTTTCGAAGTGAGGTCCCATTGTTTACTTAGAAATTTTGGTAAAAATTGACGAATGACTTTTTTTTCTTTTTGCTTATAAAAATTTATTAAATTTATATATAAATTATTTCCGCCCCGGGTGACAAATTCTGTGGATCCGGCACTGTGTATAGGTATTAACTTAGCTGCAAGATTGTGAAAATTAACACTAAAAAAGTTAGGTAAGTCAATAACAATTTAAACTGTATAATAGTATGTAGGATAAGTATAGAGTGAGTAAAAAGTTCAAGATATCGTGTATTATGATACTTATATATATATTACCTATATTTCTCATTTTCCGAATTTCGTTTAATTGCATATTGATTTAAAGTTTCACGAAAAAAAAAAAAATATGAAATAATAAGGAAAGCAGAGGCTAAGGTAATAATGTTGGTATTCCAGAGGGCTGGAAGACAAAAAAAAAGATAATTGTATGTGATAAAGTTGACTGGTGTTAGTGGACAAGATGCAGAAGATCGAGTTGAGTATGGCAGTTGAAAACTAGGGTGTTTAAGCCCCAAATAGTTGTGAAAGAAAGAGGAGAATAAAAAGATAATAACAATATAGACGTAACGGTTTCTTTGAATTTTAAACTTTGAAAGAATTTGAACTTTGGATAATATATTGTATATTAAGATCTTTTTATCGAGGACTTTGGATTTATATGAATTTTTCTTCCGACTTCACGGTGGTACCTATTTAGAATATAGATTTTGGAAATAATTTTCAACGGATAAAAACATACATACCTATATATATATATATATATGTTATTATAAAAAGGAAAATATCCAAAAATAAATAAATAAATAAAATATTTATATTTTGTTTTAGTTATATATTGTATATTATTATGGAAGTTTTTAGATTTTATAATTTTAATTATTGTAATTTTGTACGGTTTTTTCCCATAACGGGTTGTTGGGGAGAGGGGGCTTCCACTGGAGATCCCAAACCCGTTGCAAATGTAAACAGTGGAGATAAAACTATATCATACATCTGTTGCGCCGGCGCGGAGACTTTACTTTCACGGCTTAACCGACCGTAGCACACGTTCATACTATATAATATAATAATTGTGTACTATTCTTTTTTCGAATAATATACATATATACACGTACGTCCATGTGCATTTTACTTTGCATATATTCCGCCAGTGAAAGTTATGTGTGTGTTCCCTACAGACACACACACACACATAATTAGTGTTTATTTATTTTAGTCTCCGACGTCTACGTGTATTTTTCACTCATCCGGGAATTACGTTGGGAGGGGGTGGGGAGGCGTGTAGACCGTAAACGTTTTATCTTCCACGACCTTACGCAATGACTGCAGTCATCGCGATTGAACGCTATTGTGTGGTTTTTTTGTTTCTCATAAAGAACGGACGGTGATACACCCACGAGGGTTTCTAGGTCGTGGATAATATTATGACAACCACGTGTCGCACCGCACGGCCATTTTTCTCATTAAATTTAATATAATTTGATTTTTTTTTTCTCGTAAAAAATATCAGAATGAACTATAATACTGAATATAATTTCACAACAGCGATTTCTACAACCTGTAAAATATAATATGGGTAGAAGTAAAATATTCGGACACTTTTGGATTCTGAAGTATTTTTCATAATACATCAATCGTTTGTTTTTCTGATCTACGAAAAACTTAAAAAATTACCCTTGACCGAAAATATTATCAACGCTTTTCTGGCACATACTCCTGTATCTACAATCGTAATATGTTGCATTTCAATAACAACGGACTATCCGTTTCCGTTTAAGTCTCTCGCGGTGTTATACGTAGTCCAGTGGTTTTATTTAAACCTTTTCTCTACGGAGCTCTAATAAAAGTTTTCCACATTTTCTATTTACATGACGTAGTACAAGTATAACAATATTTCAATAATAGGGTTATAAATAATAAAGCGATTCGATTGTTATGACATGAACTCAAGGTTTCGGGTCGACCGCAATAAGCTCTAAGTATATCTATAAGCATATAACCGCGGAGTATAACCTATATATATTATATATATATATATAAATCTTTGATTCTGGGTAGAGAGGTCCTGCAGACTCCATGGACCTTCCTGCGTATGATCGCCACTGAATTTGTATACCGTATATGGTACATTTAGCATAATACACGTCATGCGTAACATTTTAACCACGAGTGTAGAAGCGTAACATGCACTGGAGTGTGTATTGCCGTCTAGTAAAATGTAGGTGGAAGTAAATAGATATGCAAGTGTTCTCGTTCGGCGAAAACCACTCGTGAATAAAACGAATTAAACATAAAAAAAAAAAAAATGCAAAAATTCAATTAAACACAAATAAACGCTAATTGTATAATATAGAGTCGCGTCGTCGCACGTCGTGCATGCACCGTACGGTCGCGGTCCGACGTGCGGAACGACGAGACGGCAGACACGGCGTAAGCTGCCGTTGCAAAAGCACGATAAAAAAAATAAAATAAAAAATAAAAATACAGGAGAACGGGGCGCCAAGAGATGAGCATGCAGCATGATCTAGCAGTATAACCAAGTTTGCGGAGATCGTGGGAATGTGTTGTGCTCTACGTCCGTGCCGTGTGACTGGAAAAAAAAAAAAATCCGTAAAAACGCGTTCCCGGAGCAGAGGTTTTAGAGTTCTCCCGTCAATTTTCAATTATTTAGAAACACGCGTGACAGATTTCATTCGAACCTATACGATGCTCGTCCAGAAAATTATAGCGTCTCTAATGCGCTAGCGCCCGATGGAAATTTTCTTTTATCGACAGAGTCGGCATTACTGCAAAATATTTCCTCATTCGAACAAAATGTCTTATAAATCTGGAAATTTGGAACCTATATGTACATCTTCGTCCAGTGAGAACAAATTAAATAGGGTGTAGTAGGTGATATCGGAATACACGTTTTGAGAAATTTTCCTCGATACTCTAAGGTTTGTCAGTTTAAAAATGATAATTTTAAAATAGAATTTCGATCACAAGACATTCCAACTACTTTGACGGTTCAAGATTTCGAAATAAGATATTAATATGTTCAGATATGATTAATTTTCAGTTATAATTCAACTCGTCATTGTTCGCTCCAAACATTTCCGGCGAACGCACAACACATTCTCCGCCTCCCATCGCGTGACTTAGATAAATGATTGTGTTTGGGGGGATGGGGGGGAGGGATTTGTTTGTTTGTACATTTACCTTTCAGACATCCCGACTTTGAATCGGCGCTGTAACCGGCCGGACAGAATTTGCACACGGCCTTGTGGCCCTCTACGCCACAGGGCGCGTTGGCCGGGCACGTGACGTTCGCGCAGGGGTCAACGCAACCAAAGTTGATGCACGCCCGATCCTCCGGGCAGCCGGCGTCCCGGAGGCACATGGTCGCGGTGGGCGCACAGCTGTCCGCGCACACGCACACGGGCCGGTGGTCGAGCACCAGGCACTTGCGGTCGGCCGGGCATGGGCCACCGCCGTCGCACGGGCTCCGGCACTGACCGTGGCCCGTGCACCTCAAGTGCGGAGCGCAGTCGCCGTCGGACCGGCACTCGCGCGCCGCCGGCGCGCAAGCGAGCTCGCCCTGCTCGCTGACGGCGAGCCCGTACTTGCACGCGCACCGGGCCCGGTGGTTGCGGACCGCGCACGCCCTGGGCGGTTCGCACGCCAGCCCGTCGCACGGGTCCCGGCACGCGCCGTCCGCGGCGCACGCCCGGGACACCGGGCAGTCGGCGTCGGCCGTGCACCGGGACGCGGTCACGTCGTCGTCCCCGGCCCGCACGCACGCCCGCGGTTCCGGTGCACAGCCCACGGCCGGGTCGCCGGCGTAACAGTCCGGGCACGTGCACTGCGCCCTGTGCAACACCGGCCGGCACAGCGCGTTCAAGCCACAAGTGCCGCGCACGCTACACGCGTCCACGCAACGTCCGCCGATGCATGTCTTTTCGTTCGTACACTGACCGTCGTCGGCACATTCGACCGCTGTATGGGCGGGACGCGTGTCATAAAAACAAATAACAGTAATATGTCAGAATATATACACGGCTATACATACCTATAAAATATGTATATGGGGCTGTATGTGTGTGTGTAATGTGTCACTGTGTGTAATGTATCGACGTTTATGTCACTGAACACTATGTTATAATAGACCGGTTGATTTATTAATTGACCTGCCACTACATAATAATCGGAGAATAAGAACATAGTTTTTCCAAGGGGGCCGTAAAAATACTCAACCTATAAAATGAATTATGATTCGATGATCAATTTTTATAACAAAAAAAAAAAAAAAAAAATCAATAAATAATAAATTATTTTAAATTATTTAAACCCCTGAGGAAATATAGTGTATCCAGATATTTCGTAAACGCTGTACTCGTATATATAGATAATATATAGAACGAATAAGAATATGAAAGTTGTTTTAGTTTTCCCGTACTATTTCAGATTTTTCTAGTTCATAATGGGTACTATATATAAGTAACGATTGAATTAAGTTTTTTAGTCGAAAAAGCGTTTTCAGAAAAAATGAATAAATATCATTGTAAAAATCAAAAGATTATCTCTCGTTTCGTTCAGAATCTAAAACAAATGTAACAAAAATAAACGTTTTGGATGAAAATCGATGGATTAAAAATAAAAGTATGTAGGATTCAATGATATAATATAATCACCAAAGTTGTTTTCTGTAATTTTTTCCTCTTTTTATTTCAAATTTAATTTTTCTACTATTCGAAGGTTTGGCATCAAATATAGGAACCCACAGAAAAACCTTGAATATCTAAAATCGTTTTGAATAATAATAATAATTTATTATTGAATCTTTTTTAATTATAATTGACATTACTTGCGAAATCGATAAATCTGGAAATTGCATTTTTGGAACCCCATCTAATATAATTTATACATCTCAATCGAATGACCACGGATGAAAATATATATATATTTTTTACACAGTTCGGGGTATTTTAAAAATGTGATCTCTTTCAGTAATTAAATTAAAAACAACAATATTTAAGAAAAAAATAGTTTCCAAAATTGTCGATTCTTGCAGTGTTTAGGAAATAGCCGTAAGTTTTGAAATTTCATATTATTTCCCACGAAAATTGTTTTTCCGAAAGTTAAATCTACTCGAATCGATATTATATATATAATATATATATGTTTCTAGACAAATTTTTTCGTTTTAAACTTTTATAATTTTGATTTATTTGATAAAAAAGACCAAGTGTCGATTAAATGTTAAAAATTCAATTTCAAAACGCCTTTTTGTATAGAGTCTAAGTCTGCAGCAGATAACACTGTATTGTGTGTAATGTGTATTATATAGGTGGACAGCTATTTCGTAGCACAGCGAACCACTGGAATTAAATCGGACTTTAAAACGAAACACGTTCTTTATATTAACTTAATAACATGTTTTCCAAACTTCTAAATGTAAATTGTATAATATAAGTATTGTTCAAAAATAATTTATTTTTCAATCGTTTCGAAACTCATAATGAGAAATTTTATATTTTGTAAACGTTGTATACTATATTGATTCGTAATTAATATTCTTATATTCTTTCAAGCCAAATAAAAAGATTACATTATAAAATTATCAATATTCTACATAATACACATTATACATACACATACAATGTTCGTAAATTTTGATAGAAAATGTTTTTATTTTCGTTTAATGCAATATCTGCAGCAACAATAACTGTACTTTATATAAAAATAAATTAAATCCGAAATTTAGATAAAATATGATCGCGCCTAAAACTTTTCTTCAGTATAATTCTATATACCTGTATCTGTATATATGTTTAGGTTTATACATGTATATTGTGTGTGTGTGTGTGTGTGTGTGTGTGTGTGTGTGTGTGTGTGTGTGTGTGCGTGTGTTTGGGAGTGTGTTTGTGCGTATAATCTGGCTGAATATTATCCCCGAAGAATATACCAAAATTCAAAATTTCCGGTATGACTTAAAATATAATACAATGTTAATTTTTATAGTTTTATAGTTTTTTGTATGTAGTATTGTTACGAATAAGGCTTACTAAATCCCGTTCTAATCACAAATAAAAAAAACCCATTTAAATATAGAATAATTTTTTTTAAATTTCCGTTAGGTAGGTATAGGCGGTTACACGACACGTCGACGCTTATTTTATATTTCACAGTTATGAAAATATAATATTATAATGATACCTAATCGGTTTTTGTTACACAATCGCCAATTACACATATAACTTTAAAATAATTGAAGATTAATGAACCGTATCTAATATAAACATAAAATCGAATAATTTTTGGGAAATCGTACGTTATACCACCGCGTTAAACGTGTTCAATTTACTATAAGTACATGTCGTTAATATGAAAATAATATCGTATTTGGTAAGAATATGTTATCGGGTATTATGAAATGCGTGTGTTGATTTGCGGACCGCATATTATTTATGTGCAATTATTTTAAGTTTTTCTTTTTTTTTTTTGTTCAGTAGGTGTGTTATTCGATCGGTGATAATATTAAGCCAACTTATATCGTTATAGGTAGGTAGGTAGGTAGGTAGGTAGGTAGATGGACGAGTAAATAAAATGTACAAAAATAACTTTTAAAAAAAAAGTGTGTTTGGAAAGAACTGTGAAAGAATTTATTCTCACAACATGCCATTGAAATATATGCCCAAGCAGAAAACCATTTCAAGAAACCAAAAGTGACTTTCGATTACAATATATATTGTAGATAATACAGTACGTTCGTATGTTTTAAGCAAATCACGCTTCGTGCACAATAAATTACAATTGTTTAGGTCGTTAAACGTGTGAGTATATAACACTTTCACAGTTCCCTCCAATCTGAACATTTAGAGTAGAATTAACAATAATATATATACATCAAGTTCAAAATACGATATTTATACTTAATAAAAAAAAAAAAAAAAAAAAAAAAAAAAAAAAAAAATATATAGTGGAGGGATCGTGATAATTAAATATAATATAGGTAAAACAGTTGACGCGTTTAGAATCTAAGCAGAATAATATAGAAATAGTAAGTAGTAGTAGGAGATACAGGTATATGTAGGTAGATATTTTAAACGATAAATAATAAAAATTATAATATTGGAAATTCCAGATTGGGGGAAACTGTTCATACTTCCACGGTTAACTCAAAAATATAATATTATTTTGAAAATAACAGTCCAGAGAACAAATACCACTTGAAAAACCAAAATGTGTATAAATATATTATTATATACAAAAGCTATATATATATATATCTCTAAAAAGTAAAAACCATGCATAGTTGTTTATATATTATATATAATATAATATCTACAATGTTTCGTTTATACATAATATTTTTATAATAATTATTCGGATCTTGACGTATGTACACTATATAAAACGACTATTATCTTAGTCCGAAAAATCAACGGAATTTGTGTCGTTCGCAGTTGGTACAACTATATGAAACCCTGGAGGATTTTTGAAAAAAAAAATACATATGAAAACACTTACCCAGAGTGCATTCTTTTTGTGGAGAACCGACCGTGCCCGGTGGACATTCGCAAACAAATCCTGCGTCCTTCGATTGGCAGTTGGCTCCTTTGCCGCAACCATTCGTACGACAATCGGTGGGCAATTTTTTCATATCACCTGAGGAAACGGGGGTGTTTTTTTCAAAATAAAATCTTTAAAATATGTATTTTAGGAACTGGAATCAGGATCCCCAAAATAATTCGAGAATCGGAACCTGTATAGTGAATACATAGGAACCTTCATTTTTATTTCATGGAACCTATTTAATTATTATTCTATTTTTGTTTTTGAAAGATTTCTTTTATTATTTATTTTTTAATAATGTCGATACGATATGAAAATATGCGAATTGTGCAAACTTCTCAGAAAAGTTCAAAAATACTTATTATCGTAAATTTCTGAGTATCCGTCCAATTGGTATCTATTGTATATTATTCATTTTATCTCTGAACATTCAAGACTAAGCAAATAATTACCTTTTACTTTAAACTAATTTAAGTTAAATTAGTTAAAAATAAATAATAAATAAGTTAGGTTGAAAGTTACGTTTAAATTTTGATAAAAAAAAGTTAACAGAGTTAGGTCAAACGTTTGTTTTATAGTTATCAATTAAAAGTTAATTTTGTTAATTTATTAATTTATTATGAAAAAAAAAAAAATAATAATAATAATTTATTTATTTCAAATTATATTGTTATAAAAAGTAGCAACGAGTTATTTAGATTTTGTAAATTCTATTGAAAACCGATAGTGTAAGTGAACCCCGGATCGACAAAACTATTCATCGATCCCTGAAGTCCCCAAAATGTACCTTCGTACTAAAAAACTTACATTGTACGTATGGGTTTCCTACGGGATATTCGGTAGGACAATAACATTTGGCGTCCTGGTTATTTATGGGTTGGCACAGAGCGTGTTTACCGCACACGACGTTTTTGCATGGATCCGATCGTTGTTGCGCCTGGTCACACACGCATAGTTTACTAGGGTCACCTGTACATCCCGGAGGACATAGACACTCGAAACCACCGAGAATATCCTTGCACCGGGAGTTCTGTCCGCAAGGATTCGACGCGCATTTGTCCGCTGTTCCTGAAACGGAAAAGCAATTTCAAGGCTTATTTTTTTTTAAATAACAATAAAAATCGCAACAGGTACGTGTATGTATATGTCATTATGAATATATGAATAAATGAAAGGTGTATATGAAAAAAAAAATCTGCATATCATTATCGTCAGAAATGTAGGTACATAAATGTGAAAATGTGTAATAAACCTGTCTCGAGTAAAAACCACCTAATAATTAACGGCTTATGCAAATCGAACTGAAATGATTAACTTTTACTTTTGAATTCTTTCGATCCGAATCACATTGATGTTAAAATAATTTCCAACACCGAGACAACCATTAACGACCGTTTGTATTTGTTTGGAAAAAATTCACTTTCGTGCCATGTTCGTATGTTTTATACGAGATTATGTAATATTTACCGGGTTTACATTCAAGTTGAGCGTTCCCATAATAACCCGGTGGACACGTGCAATACGCCATTCTGTTGGTGACCCTACACTGGGCATTGGACCCACAAGCTCCTTGCTCCAAACACGGATTTCTGCACACCCTATCGGTGTCGCATTTTTTGTTCGCCTCGCAATCGTCGTCCTTATCGCAGGAATATCTCGTGCATTCGATGTTCGGCTCACCCTGGAACCCATCCGGACACACGCAAACTGCCCTGTGGTCGATGACGTGACACTGGGAATTCGTTCCGCATGGAACGTCGGACGCGTCGCAGGGATTTTTGCATTTCTCGTTCAGACATGACCGATCGCCGGCACAATCCGTGTTCGAACGACACCCAACCACGCACACTCCGTTCGAACATATGTGACCATTTGGACATTGCGTGCCGGAACTACACTTGATTCTGCACGTATCATTGTGGCATACTTCTCCGCACGAACACTCCTTGTTGACCGTACATCGTTTTACACAGAATCCAGTTTCTGGATCGCAAGGGCACGTCCCGTCGCATTTCAAAATCGACTTGGTACATCCGATCAACGGATTTCCATTGAATCCGGCCTTGCAACTACACTGAACTCCATGATTTATGACCTTGCACTCAGCACATGGGCCACAAGTGGTGGCTCCGTCACAGGGTGCTAGAAATGTTTAAATATTTTTTTTATCTAGTAATCATTACGAAAACGTTTGAATTGTATACAATTTTATCTCATTTTACCTCTACATTGTTTGTTGATACACGCTTCGTGGTCGGGACACGAAGTATCGCTACGACACCCTCCGATGCACAAACGATTCTCGCAAATTTGATTTGAACTACATTTAGAGTCTGAATTGCACACCGCCTTGCAAATTCCACCGTGACACCGTTCGTCAGACAAACACTCCAGGTCCCTAAATAAAAGATTTCATGTATTGCTAATTATACGCTCATTTACGGCTATTGTTTACTGATATTAATATTGTGTTGGGTAATTAGTTATAGTTATATTTACGTTTGGCACACCGCTTGACATGTAGACGAATAGCACGTTTGGCCAGATTTACAGTCACCGTTTCCTTTGCAGCTTATCATCGGATATCTACAGGCAAACAAAGGATCGCCTTCTAGTAACAATGGACAGCTACATTGTTTTTGATGGTTTGAAATTGAACACAGTGCGTTTACACCACACGCGGTCGGAGATTCACACAGGTCTAAAATTCATATAGGATTTTTTTAAATAAAATATAGTAAAATGTTTAATGTTTTAATATTTTTACCTCTGCACTTGTTGTTCAGGCAAGATTTGTCGGACGGACAATCGTTGTCGCTTCTACAGCCAACGTTGCATATTAAACCGTTGCAAATTTCCCCGCTTCGACAATCGTCATCTTTGCGACACAGTGGCTTACATACAGAAACTGATATATCACACTTTTCGTTTCCATGACAAGTGGCGTCAGAAGTGCATACCGGTTGACACGAATCGTCTTTACACGTATATCCCGCTGGGCATTCTCGGTTTTCATTACACGGTTCGGCTGGCGTTCTAACACACGCTACTTTGGCTGTAGGATTAGGGACGAATCCGACTCGACAAGAACACACTGCTCTTTGATTGGCTACTGTACATATTGAGTTAGGTCCACAGGGCATCGCTAGGCAGGGATTTGTGCATACATTATCCCGACAGGATTCAACGGAAGCACAATCCTCGTTCGATTTGCATCCAAATAGACACATGTTATTCAGGCAAATGTGTCCTAAAAAGCAGTCGTTATCTACTCTACACGTTACTGAAAGAGATCGTATATAATTTTATATTATTGATGTATATATGCTTTATTAATATTATATTTTAACTTACGAGCGCAATGATTTTTAAAACATTTTTCATTTAATGCGCAATGGTTGTCGGCTCGACAGTCGGGCTGACATACAGATTGATGGCATGTACTGTTTGGATAACAGTTTTCGTTTACCTCACAAGCAACAGGAACTATAATATATATAAGAATAATACATTAAAATAAATATTTTACGAATTTAATTCTCCAATTTCGTACTTCTGACACATTCAATTTCACTGCCACCCGTAAATCCGGGTGGACAAGAACAGTGTTTAACGTGATTGAACACTTGGCAATTGGCGTTTAATCCACATGCACCTTGTCGCTCGCAAGGATTATTACACTGGCCTTGTAAACATTGTTCAGAGAGACCACATTCAGCGTCTGATTGACAAGATGCTAGACAAAGGAATTAAGATATAATAATATGTACATTAATATTGTGAAATTAATTTTAAATACCAATATAATGTTAACTTACATTTACAAGCTCCATTGTAACAATACGTATTGCTCGGGCATTGTTGGTTAGAAGTACATGCTACAGCCCTGGGTCTACATCCAACGTTCAAATCATTCGGGTCTCCTTGATACCCTGGATGGCATACACAGGATCCGTAATGCGTGGACGTTCCACATTCAGCGTTCGGCCCGCATTTAACTTTCTCGCAGTTATCTTGGCATTTAGGAATGCCATTGGTTTGAACGCAATGTGCTGCAGGAGGACAGTCTTCATCGATTTGACATTCGACTGGTGAATGGCAACCTTTTTTATACGGATCTCCGACCGTACCGAGTGGACATAGACATTTAAAGGAACCTCTAGAATTATCGCACCTAGCTCCTGGACCACAAGGAGATGCTTCGCAAAGATCCAATATATTACAACCGAAATACGGGTCTCCGGTAAAGCCTGGTTGACAATAACAAATCTACAAAAACAAATTTTAATCGATTAATTAATTAATTTTAATTAAATTTATTCAATATTGCTATTAATTGAGTATATACTTGTTGATGATTTTCTGCCGAGCACAAAGCATTTGGTCCACATGGATTATTCGCCAGGCAAGATATTTTACACATGTGATCCTCACATATTTTGTCATTTGTACAATCTTCGTTTTTATAGCACTCAATTTTGTGACATCCGATGTGTGGGTTACCATGGTAACCAGGCTCACAATTACAAACAGGTTGATGGTCAACTGCTGAACATTCAGCATGTCTTCCACAAATTACTTCCTCACATACGTTAATGCATTGAGTCTACACACGAATACATGTTATTAAACTTGTTACTTATATTATATACAAGTACATGTCTTTTGGTTTCTGATAATTACCTGTCCGATCGTATTTGTTCTGCAAATTTGTGTATTTTCACAATTATCGTTTGTAAAGCATCGCAATTCTTGAACACAAATATTGTTTTGGCAATATTGAAATTCTGGACAACTGGTGTTACCGTGACATGTTGGCTGACATATTCCACCAATACACAGTTCGTTTCCAACACAATCTCTCGCTAAGTTACATTCCACTATACGAACAAATTGATATTGAATATTATATTATACAGTTACGCTGAATTGTAATTCTATTTATCTCATTACCTGTACATATTCCGTTGTTACATTTGGTAGTCGTGGGACATTGGCTGTTAGACGCACAGTATAAAATTGATGTACAGCCCAAATGAGGATCACCCGTATACCCAGCTTTACAGTTACACATGGCAGCGTCGTTCTGTATACTACAATCGGTATTATCTCCACAAACTTTGGGTATAGAACACGGATTCACACATTTTGAGTTTACACAAGCTTTTCCCAAGATACAGTCGTTGTTATTCGTACATTCAACTCTCAAACACTCCACCTGAAAGTTAATAGTATACAGTTAATACTTGTATTCAATATTATTTATTTTAAAATAGAAAACATAATTGAGTTTGTATAAACCTTAGGGTCACCAATAGTTTTTAGTGGACATTGGCATTGAATATCATGACGCTGAACCGAGCAAATCGCATTACGGCCACATATTTTATTGTCTTCACAAGGGTTCTTACATTGGGTTTGGTGACAAATTGCACTTTCTGGACAGTCATTGTTTGTAGTACAATTACTTGGATAGTGACATCCTTCTGCGTTTGGATTACCCAGTAGTCCATCAGGACAAATGCATGTAAACGATCCGGGAGTGTTTTCGCACTTTGCAGTTTTGTGACACGGACTTTGTCTGCATTCGTCAATATCTTGACACTTTCCGTTTTTCAACTCATAACCGTTGTAACAAGTGCATATACCTTTATGTTTGTATGCTTTACAATTGCCATGTCCACAATTTATCGTATCACATGGGTCTAAAGAGTTAAGTAATAAAAATATATTTAACTATTCTCACATAAATAACATATTGAACCAAATTATTCACTTACTTGTACATTTATTACTATTAGTCTGGCAAGTTTTTTCGCTCGGACAATCATCATTAGACAAACATTCTACTTTAAAACATCCTACATTTTTATCAAAAGCATCTCCTAAGTAACCCGATGGACAATTACACGATGGAACATGTTCGATCATTTGGCATAGTGCATTATTTCCACAAGCATTATTACATAGTTCAGTACATGTTCCTTTTACGCAGGCTAAATTTGAAGGGCAATCCTCATGCTTTTTACACTCATTTGGTTTATTACAACCAGGCTCGGTATAAGGATCTCCTACTTTGCCATCAAGACACGAACATTGAAAAGATCCGGGCGTATTCAAACATTTAGCGCTTGGATGACATGGATTTTGAGTACATTCGTTAACATCTTGACAACCCGTGGTCGTGCTTTGATAACCATTACCACATCTATCAAAAAGCAATTCGTTTATATTTAGAAGATAAAAAACAAAAATGATAATGATTAATAAGTGATTAATTAATACCGGCATTTGTTTCCAATGCAAATTTGGCTAACATCACAATCTGAGTCAGAAGAACACCCTTGTCTGCAAATGCCTTCTACACAGACTTCTCCGGTCAAACAATTGCTTGCCGTAAAACATACTTTTTCACATTTATTACTTGAGCACCTTTCTCCTTCGGCACAATCCATTCCACTCAAGCATACTACTTTGCATATATTTCCACTACACTCTTGACCTAATCCACATTGAGCATTATTGTGACATATATTGTTTGATCTCACACAAGACTCCTCTGGAACAGGATTTGGTTGAAATCCCTTGTTGCAGGTACAAACAATATTATGACTAATAGTGGTGCATTTTGAATTTATTCCGCACACATTATCGCGTTTACATGGATCTGGAATATCATAAATTGTATATAATTTTTCATAAAAAAGCTATTTAAAAACAATTATTAATTGTTTAAAATTCTATTAAAATTAATGATAAATTATAAAAAATTGTTTACTTTGACATTTTGCGTTGATGCATGATTCATTACTTAAACAGTCTTTATTACTTCGACATCCTAGTGTACATACTCCGCTAACACATGCTTGTGAGGACATACATTGAGAATGTCCAGCACATGGAATCTCGCATTTGTTTTGTACACATCTTTCACCGGTAGAGCAGTCATCGATATTTCGGCAGACCACTTTAATATAAGCCAAAAAAAAAAAATTACAATATGATAGAATAAAATATTATTAAATATTTATTATTATTTAATAGCTAACCTTTACACTCTCCACTAGAACAAACGCCTCCTTTGCATTCCAAGTCATTAACACATTTAATTACTGATCTGACACATCCAATTTTCGATTCCCCGTGAATGGGTTCAAAGTTGTCGGGACATGAGCATACAGGTTTTCTATCAATTATATTGCATATTGTGTTTATTCCACAGGATGTTTCACACGGGTTTATGCATCTGCCCGTTTGGCAGACACTTAACAGTGGGCAATCTATATTTCCATTTGGACATAAACCTTCTTTTCTACATCCATCTATATATGCATCTCCAATATGACCAGGTGGACACTTACAGATGTACCCCGATGAAGGATTTGATTCACATATGGCAGTAGAATGACATGATGATTCATCACATACTTCTATTGCTTCACAGGATATTTCTGGAAGAGGGTCGGGTTTAAAGCCAGGTGGACATTGACATAATGACTTATGCCCATCAGCAAGACATACAGCGTTTGTTCCACAGGTATCTTTATCACATACATTCATACAAGAATGGGACTGTCTATCACAAAGTTGAGATTGTGGACAATCATCATTGTATACACATGAAACTTCTCGACAACCATTCGTATCATAAGGATCTCCAGTAAATGTGCCAGGAGGACATTGGCATTGAGCTACGTGGTTATTTGCTACGCAAACCGAGTTTAGGCCACATACTGTATGGTCGCAAACGGGTTTACATGATTTTAATTTGCTTGTTGGATCTTCTAGACATGCTTCTGTAGGCAAACATTCGGCATCTTGATGACAACTACTTTTCTTGATCAGATGACAACCATTTCGATCATTTGTATTTCCTACATACCCAGATGAACACTGACAGCTACCTTCGTGGTTACTAGCTACACATATTGAATTGAATGGACAAGTTAGGTCGACACATACAGATAAACATTTCAATACACCTAATGCATCAGGTTTACACGATTCATTATCATTACAGTCGATATCAGCAGAGCAGTCGGGCAATGTAGGCTTTTCGCATTTTGATATAATTGGATTCCATTCGAACTCCTTACGACACGAACAAACGGGTGTGCCATTTTTTTCCAATAAACAAATTTCATCTGGCCCACATGCAACTCGATTGCATGCACTAATGCATGAAGATACTCCATCAGGTATAATAGAACATATTTGACTTGGTGAGTTACAGTCTTTGTCTGTCCTACATTCACCTTGGGGTGCGATTCTTTCAAGTTTACAGCCCAGATATAAATCTCCAGGATTTCCAAAATACCCATCAGTGCAAATACATGATGACCGATGACTTTCAGTTACACAGACTGCATTGGGCCCGCATTGTAATTTACTACAACTGTCAACACATTTTCTCGTTTCTTTACTTATATGGAAACATATTTCTGTATCTTTGCATTCGGCATCATTCGTACATTGACCTTGCACTTTACATCCTGTTTTAAAATTATAAGGATCGCCAATTAATCCTGGTGGACATACACATTTGCCATTTACACATCCAGCTCTAACTCCACATTTAATATTATCACATTGGTTTTGGCATTTCCCACTTTTGCAAGAAAATCTATAATTAAAAACAAAAATAATGATCACAATAATAATAATTATAAAGAAATTAAAAATTAAAATATTTATTTATCTATTTAGTTAGTCATTATATATATAATGATAGTGTTGAGTAAGAATTCTATTTGTATACATATATATATTGTATAATTTAAACTTATTATTATAATTTTTTAACCTTTATGCATTTTAATATGTATTATATATGTATTATACGCCCATTTTGTAATAAAATAAAATACCTAATGTACATTATTTAAAATAATAATAATAATATGGCTTACCCTGATGGGCATGGGACATTTTTTGAACATTGACAGGATTTTGGGTCATGACAGATTTGTGGAGTTTTAGCTGAACATTCTAAAAATGGATTTCCAACGTAACCTTCGGTACATCTACAATCGTAACTACCGATTGTGTTGATACAAACCGCATTGTTACCGCAAGCCGAAATTAAACATTCGTCAATATCTAACAATATAAAAATAATTTATCATTAGATGTAATTATTAATTAATTAGTTATTTAAATAACAAATGGAGAACACACCAATGCATTGAACGTATGGGTTTCCTTTAAATCCTGATGGACAATTACATTCTACGGAATTCAATTTTTCTTTACATAATGCTCCAGTACCACATGTCATGTTAGAACAAGATTTTTTTGGTTCAGAATCACATTGTTCGTATGGATTTCCAACAGATCCGGAATTGCAGACACATTTGTTTTCATTAATTATATCGTATTCACAATGGGCATTGATTCCACATCCAGGATAGCACGAAGGCATTGTTATCGCTAAAAATAATGAAACAATTTTCAATTTTTTGTGAATATAAAAAACATTATGCTTAATTTATTAATATACTATATTATTAGTACTTACGAGGCATGCAAAGATAATTGGGATCTCCAATGAATAGTGGGTTACATACACATTCATTTGTTTCGTGATTACAACTAGCTCCAATACCGCAAAAATGATCTTGACATTTTTCTTTGCATCGTCCAGCGATACATATGCTTGGTGTGGTACAAGGACTTGTGCTCGAACAAGCATCAGGTTTACAAGATCCTCCGGCAAATGGATTTCCAATAGAACCTTCTGGACATTTGCAAGTAGGCCCTTGAGACGTCACTATACATTGTGCATCATGACCACAAATATACCCATCGCAGGCTGTAATAAAATAAAACGCATGATACATGGTTTTGTTCAGTTATACGATACAAAATAAACCATTTTAGATACTTACGTGAAACACATTCGCCAAATATAGACTCTACATATCCAGCATTACATCTACACCACGCAGCATGTTTGTCAGATTCACAGTATGCATTTTGACCGCAAGGTAAAAGACTACATGGATTCGTGCACGTTCCTTTGACACAAGCTAACTGAGCAATACATTCATCATCCTTAGAACATTCAAACTCTGGTGCTTCTTTTCCTAAACCTAATATTATAACAATGGCGAATATTATTATCTGACGAAGAAACGAGTTTCTTAAAACCAAACGAATTTTACTCACATCCAACAGAGTAAGGATCACCATTTGTTCCATGAGGACAAATACATTGATAGTGTCCTTTTTCGTTTATGCATTGTGATCCTAGACCACAAGGATTATCTTTACATTCATCGATGTCCTCACAACCATGTAAAGGATCTCCTTTGTAACCAGGTAAGCATAAACATTTTGGAGGATCACTCGGTGTACACTGTGCATTTACACCACACGGAAAGCGATCACATGGACCTGAATATTTTAATGATATTTAATAAAATATACTATGTATTAAGTCAGTATAAATGCGTACTTTTGCAAAGATTTTTATCAAGAACATCTGTATAATATGGTACAGGACAAACGCAAATTCCTGGTTGAATACAATTTTCGTTCATCAAACAATCTGAGTCTTTTATACATTTTTTTTGACTACGTGAACATCCACGGTTTGGATCTCCACTATAGCCGTCTGGACATAAACATTCGTGTGTTCCTAGTTTATTGACGCATTCAGCACCATAACCACACGAATGAATTTTTTCTTCACATTCGTCTACATCTAAAATGTTTATTCTAAGTTATATATTGTACAAATTATAAAATTATTATAATAATATATGTAATTACCATAACACGATCCATCTTCTCTGGGTCGATATCCTTTTGGACAAGCACAATAGCTGACTCCACCGGCAATAGATATACATTCTGCACCAGCCGGGCATTTTCCTTTATTACAGCCAGCTAATGTGCATTCTCCATTAACAATTTGATATGGTGATCTACATTGACATTCTAATGAATTACATTCTAAATAGATAGAAAAAACACATACACCAAATGAAAATATATTATGAAAAATATAAAAATAAATTTAAAATTTACCTTCACAGCTAGAAAAGGGATTGCCATTGAATCCCGGAGGACACTGGCACTCATAACTACCAGGAAGATTCTTGCATACTGCATTAACACCACATGCAGGTTTATCTCTGAGTTCTGTACATTCGTTGGCATCTCTACATTTACCAGTTTTTGGGTCTCTTATGTAACCTCTTTGACAAATACAAACGCTTTCGGCAACAAATTCATCTTGAACACATATCTCAGAACCTGGACATGGAGATTTTGCGCTACATTGTGCAGGTTTTTTGGCTTGGGTGCATCCTTCTCTGAATGGATCTCCGTTCGTTCCACCTGGACATTGGCATGAAAACGACCCGGGTTCGTTGTTACATACAGCTCCTAGACCACAAGGATTGCCCTTACATTCGTCTATATCCGTACATCCAGTGTTCGAGTTTCCAGTGTATCCGGCTGAACATAGACATTGGGCGTTTTTATTCAATAACATGCACTCTGAATTGGGACCACATTGCATATCTTCACACGGATCTAAACATTAAAATTGTTTTATTAACATATGTAACGTCTTTTAAGGTAGGTATTAAACTATTCATACGTCTGCAATCATCACCGACGTTTGGTTCTGGACAGAAACAACGCTTTTGACTACTGCAAATGGAATTTCCCGGGCATTCATTATCTATTGTGCAGTTTATTATTTTTGTGCACTTGGTAAATGGATCTGGATCTGGTATGGAACCTCCTGGGCAAATGCAATTAAATGATCCTGGCAAATTAATACAGGTAGCATCTTTTCCACAATTGTTGGTGTCTGAACATTCATTTATGTCTGTAAATCGATATACAATAATAGAACACCATAAAACAATATAAAAATATTATATAAAAGCAAGTAGGATTGCGTAATTTATTATATTTACCAATGCACTGCTTAAATGCGTTTCCTGTAAATCCTGATTTACATTCGCATCCAAAACTTCCTGGTGTATTTGTACACAATGAATTGCTTCCACATCGTCCAAATGGTCCATTTACTTTGTCACATTCGTCAATATCTTAAATTTAAACGTTTACGTAATTAATTATTTTATTTTCCGATTAGTGAGTATATAATACATATATACATATAAAGTAAATTAATCGATTGGTCTTACCAACACATCCCAAAGATAAATCGTTTGGATTGTACGTCCATCCCTCTTCACATATACAGTATGCTTCTTGGCCATTGGGTTTGCAAAAAGCATGCGTACCGCACTTTACGTCTTCGCAAGGAGCTATATATAATAAAATGCATTTTAAAAATTGTATGAACATAAACGATATTCAATTCAAATATGAGGTACCTTTGCACTGAATCCTCGGTGGAGCACCAACGTATCCTGATTGACATTGACAATGAAATCCACCGGGAGTATTTGAACACATGGAATATGGTCCACATGGTTGAGCGAGGCATTCATCTATATCCACGCACACCGATCCTTTAGCTTCAAACCCGTTTTTACAAAAACACTGACCTTCGGTACACTCGGCATTAGTGGTACAATCAAAATTCGATTTGCACAGAATTGTTACATCGACCTATATTATAAACGATAAATTACATTATAGAAATCAATACTATAATAATGATGATATTATTTCACCTGTTCGCAGGCAACTTTTGCGTCTGGTTTGCCAGAATATCCTTGCGGACAAAGGCAATTGAATCCGGGACTAGTATTTTCGCAGACGGCATATGGACCACACGGTTTACTTAGAATCTCGCACTCATTAATGTCTATATAATAAAAGAGAGTAAGATTACAGACGATTCTCAGAAAATATTAAGGATGAAAAATTACCGTGACATCCTTTTATTGGATCGCCGGTGTAATCTTCCTTGCAAGAGCATACGAAACTTCCCAACGTATCCGTACAGATACTATTATTTCCGCATGGTTTTTGTTCGCATTCATTTACATCTATTGCGAACAATGTCGAGAATCATTAAGGTTTAAATTGTTCATATTTTAATTAGAGTAAAACAAAAAAATAGATAAATGCAAAAAAAAATGCAATAGATTTAACTACACAGTAAAAGTCAAGAAAAATGATCGTTCCAAAACAATATATTATTATAATAAATCGGTACATACCAAAAATTCCAATGCATTCGTGCCACACGGTAATTTATGTATAGAAATAAAAAGAGCGGATTTACCCTTTCAATTATCACGAGTATATGATATTGTCATGCTGCTAAATACTTATGTATATAAAAAAGAAAAATCCATGCTAATGAAAAATAAAGAGTACAATAATATTATAATTGTATTTATAATATGAGCTGCTTACAAAAACGTACTTACCTACAAAAAGTAATATGATAAGCCATTAAAAAAAAAAAAAAAAAACATAGCTAAATATTATAAAATAATAATTATAATGACCAGAGAGACAAGAGACATTATAGGCCCGTATATAATAAATAAGCGTCATGCAAAAATCGAGCGCAATTTATGCGAGTATTATCAGCAAGCGCGATAATAGAGGGGAGTTGTGCAGACACTAACTTTGGCAATAATCTATTGCAGAACCGGTGAAACCCGGGGGGCACAGACATTGGTGCGACCCGGGGGTGTTTATGCATTTAGCGTTGACGCCGCAAGGGTGGCTGGACTGGGCACATTCGTTGATGTCCGTGCATCCCTGTTCGGCCGACCCGGTATAACCGGTCAGGCAGGAGCATGTATAGTTGCCCATCACGTTCACGCACTCCGCGTTCGGACCACACGGCGATGATTCGCACTCGTCTACGTCTGCATTTTTTTGCAACGGTTGGTTAGACACGATATTATTTTTATTATCAATATTATGTATTTATGTTATACGAAAGCGAGTGTTAAAAATAATATATTTACACGTAATATATAATATGGTAAGTATATTATTATGTCATATGGTAAACGTCAGTACGGTAAAAATTGGTTTTTGTTATGCGCGCATTTGTTGATGATAAGAAAAAAAGCGAAATTCCATTCGAGCGTGTGTGCAGTTTTGACATCCGTATACAGCTGACGTAAAAAATATTTTACATTCAATGTGCCCGAAGTTTGCTTCGGCATAATATTTAGTGAAAGAAATTTGAATTGTGTTTAATCAATAATAGCCAATAAGTTGAAGACGCGACCGTATACTTCTATCTAAAACTCAGTTTACAATGTTTAGAGACGATTTGACGCCATTTTTAACCATTCGGTTTTAAGTTATGACAATCAACAAGTACGCAAAATGTTTAAGTTTGTTAATATAATATGGTATTCATTGGTTACAGGTACATCGCGTCGTATCATATACAATATATGTAGATAATATTATTATGGTACATAAACTTGAGATCAAAGCCTCTTGTGGTCGTCGCATACCTTTGCAAGAGTGGAAAGGATCACCGACGAATCCTGGAGGACATGAACACCGGAAACTGCCTTCGTTGTTGTGGCACAGAGCATCCTTGCCACAAGGCGCCCGGGCACATTCGTCTACGTCGCGACATCCTGCAGCACCGTACGCGTCACCAGTGTACCCTTCGGGACATTCACAGTGGTATCCACCTGGGAAGTTCGTGCATAGAGACCCGGGACCACAAGTATTCGGTAAATTACATTCATTCACGTCCACGCACTATATACGAAAACAAATACATTAATCATTAAATATTTGTATGATAATTTTAATATAGTTAAAAAATCAAGGTTTGGATTTTTGGAACATTATGAGAATAGTAATGAGGGGATGCAGATAAATTGAGGACATGGCTGGAAAAAGCTGAAAATCAATTTCAAACCCGTTTCAGCCTAAATTGATTTTTTTTTTTTTTGGAATATATGTCAAATAACTAAAAAGTATGGATATTACAATAGTGAAATGTAATGAGTAAATACAATTAAGCAGAAGAAGATGTTTTAGAGTTATGTTCAATGTAGCCTAAATCTTTTAAATATCTGCCTACAGTAATGTCGACGTGATTATCAAAAGAAAGTATTTAAGAGATGAAATCCATTACTAGAGTATAGACGGAGAAGAAGCTAATGTGATTTGGAAAAGGAAATTACCTGATATTTACTAAGATTAAGAGTTAGATATTAATGACCCATTGACCCATATAAAGTAAATATAACATTTGAACTTTATGCCAGCATAAAGTAGAAAATTACCCTACAAATAAAATTAGCAATAGTGTCGATAAACAAGCAAAAATAAAAAGCTTATATGTCCACCTCGAGGAATCTGGAGAAGATAAAATGAAATTGATAATAGAGAATACGAGGAAAAATAGATTATTATAGTACGGATACATGCTATTTTGAATAATTGTAGAGTAATCAAGCTATGGAGCAGTTGAAAGAGGAGAAGCAAAAAATATTTGGATAATACAATAGGCAGTGGACATTGGGTGTGAAATTAAAGTTTGGTATTATTACCAATTGGTACAAAGATTACAATAAAGATGACAGAGAAACATATATATATATATATATAAGTGAGTATCCACTTCAATACCATAGAAAGGAAATAATACCCAATGTTTTTAAAATATTTAAATAAATAAATAATAATATTAATAATTAATAATAATATTTCTAGAAATATTATTAAAACATTGTTTTATAATTTGGAAAAGTTTGAAGAATATTTTGATATAAGATCGAAAATATAATGGCGGAAATTTCATTGCATGTTTAGGTATTTTACGCATTTAATAATTTAATTTTGACCTAGGGTTACACGATATTATTGTGGTACATTATAATTATTTAATTTGATTGGCTCAAGGATTAAAATATCAACAATAAGTAATAATTATTATAATTTTAAAATCGTCTTGAAATATTCTAGAATAATATATAATATTTTTTCGACGAGATTTATTAAGCATTTAACCATTGATGATTGCATAAATAATTAATTGGATGGAATTTAATTATTATTGCGAATCAATGGTCGTACATAATCCTCAGCGGTCGTTATTATGACAATCGTTTAGCGTTATACTATACGTATTTATAAAAAAAATGCAATAATTCTATCGTATCCTTATATGGCATTCGCAGACGATTCGGTTTGCGCGCGTATACGTGCAGCAATATCTTCTTACGGTCCCGCAACTAAATCGATGATGTCAAGATAATAATAGTCATAAAAAAAACATGAATGACATCACCGACACGTTACGAACGCTAAGCTGGAATCGTCATAGAAGAAGAAGACGCGTAAGTAATATCTAATATTAATAATAATTATCATTATACAGCTGCAAAATCTCTTAGAGAGAGAGATTAACAGATTTATGCGAGTGTTGGGTCTTGTAATTTACCACTTTTAACGTTTAAAAAAAAAAAAAAATACATACATGTATATTAATTAAAATGAAAACCCGCAAACTCGTTACCGTATTAGTGTAATAATAAGATAAACAAAAAATTGTCTTGGCACGAGTTCGTGTAAATATTCGATTGGAAGATATATTTTGTAAACATATAGGTAGATGTATAACTAATGTCCATTTTTTAATAAAACCAAACCCGATAAATATTATAACGATAATAATATAACCGGTAACCATTAACTAGGTCCATTGAACTATGATAAATTAAGTGGATTAGGATTATAATAACATTATAATATATCGGAATAATAATTACCCCATCGTACGGGTTGCCCACGAATCCTGGCTGACAGTCGCACGTGTAGTTGCCCGGCGTGTTCTTGCATATCGCATTGTTGCCGCAAGCGTCCGGTCTCGAACACTCGTCGATGTCTGAAAAATCGCCAAAATTACAGTCAAGTCCGTGACCTTACACGGATGTTACTCATTATAAGGGGTTATACATAAAACAAATGAGGGAAAATGTTTAAAAAAAAGTGTCTTGATCCCAAAGTTTGTTTCCGCGCTTCATGTTTTATGGTTTTCGGAACGGTCGTATATAACATCATTGATATCGATCTTCAGAACAAGAATAAGAAGTGAAAATTTTCGCGGTCTTGATGACTAGAAAACGGCTCGACCTAAACATCGAAAATGTCCGTTTTTCTTTGAAGAATATAACATTTTTAAATTAGCATACGACCGTTCTTCAGCCTTCGGAATCCACGAAATGCGAAAAAATAATATTTCATGGACAATTTTTGAACGTGTATAAGTGCTCACTATTATTAGTTATTACAAACTATTTTTTCCAAAGGTCATACGAACGTGATGCATATGAGATACACGTAAACAATTTGCATACCACGCGAGTATTAGGCGAAAATTACGAAAATAAACACGACGACGGTGACCAATTATTATTATTATTATTATTATATGATCGTCATTATATTATATTGACAACGATTAAATAAAACTTGTGAAATTAGTCAAGGTTTCAACCTATTAGTACCTACACCTAGGTATACCTAAATCCGATGACTTATAAAACCATCGTAAACGTTTATTACGCAACAATTGTTGGTTATTCTACTCATAATTTGACTTCAAAATATCTTATGGTTTTTTTAATTAATCCTATATTATTATATAATATTAGCAAACAATAGCATTGTTTAGTTTATATATACTTTGAAATTAAAAATAAAAGAAATGAAAAATTTTAAAACCATATATCAATATATATTTTCCAGATATTTGATAGTAGGGAGAAGGTCTCATGGAAAAAGGTCAATTATCAATTATCACCTAGCATACAATTTGTCAGTATGACACTGAATTTTAAAATAATTGTCTATAATAGTAAATTGTGAAGAAAGTTTAAAAATTGGAAATTTTTATACTTTTTTTCCTATTTGTTATTTCATATCAAACGTTAAGGGACGGAATTGGTGCATTTATATATATATATATATATATATATATATATAATACACACCCACACACACACATATATATATATATATGAACGTTTACTTTTAATCCTGAAGGACGAAATTGATAAGTACATTTTTATAATCTCCGAGAACGGGAATTATTACAAGTAGAATTTTTTATCACAATGTTTGTTTGCATGTGCACATATCTATTTTGAATCGTAGGATATTTTTAGGGTGTTCATTTGTCGAATACAGTGTTAAATTGACCTTACATATTTTCGAGAAAAGCAACCGGATAATATTGTAGTTCATTTTTTTTTCATCGTTATTAAGTATTTTTTGCCTCCACGAATAAAAATAAACATTAATAAATCGGAACCTCCGGGAAATTCTGCAGGTATACCGCACAGACACGCTAGGAGGAGCACCCGCGACAAAACGCTACAATGTTATTCTCGACCGTCCTGTTCTTTTCATATCGCGGTCGTTGAATTCTCTGCCGGCGGTGATTGATGGAAAACGACGGGCAAGGTCGACGGACTGTTTTCCGATTTTTCGGTTGTCAGGCCTGCTATTCCGAATGTTATGACAACAAATTATAATCGTAATAATAATAGCTGGCCGAATGTTGTCGCGTATTTCGAATGTGATTTGACCGGATATTATATATTGATGCAGCATCTGCTATTACAGACGTCGAATATTTCAATTCATACTCGCTGTGGTGTACTTACCTCTGCACTCGACTTCGCCGTCGCCGATGAATCCAGGCTTACATTTGCATAAGAAATGGGACGGTAGATTGCAGCATTCGGCGTTTTGCACGCATCTAGACGCGATTGCCGGGTCTTCGCATTCATTTATGTCTAAATAATCAAAATAAAAATTATAATATTTATAATATACGTAACGTACAAATAGATAAATATAAATTGTAATAGGGAAATGATTATTAAACATTGGCAGCTTTGCTTTTTACCTTTTGTATGTAACAAATTGAAAGGGAGAGGTAGAATAATGAAATATCAATACCTAAAATTATATCAATTGTTGTTTTGCTTTAAAATGTAAATGGTTCAAATAGGAGTATTTACTAAGAGTCCCTCCTTTTTTCACGATTTCAACCAATTTTATTTAAAGCCTTGGGGAAATGTTTGTAGATTTTTATTATAAGCTGAGGGTTTGTGATTAACAAGAATCTCAGCAAAGCCTTCATAATATAAAGTCATAGAGTCTATAAAAAATAATGTAAACAATGAGGTCTACGTTAACCTACGTACTTTTAGGCACCGCGATGCTCCCCAAAAGGTAAATTTACTCTAATATTAAAATTGACGAAGTTGTGATAATAATTTCGAACGAAAATGTCCTATATTTTAAGACACCAAATGCGTCCTCTTAAATTTAAATTTATTTTTTGTTTATATTATATCTGATTATGAAGTTGGTTTCAAGTCTTCGGTTTTTCAAGACGTTTTTCGAGTCTAGGTTTTTGTTCCGAGAGGTATATTTCCCCATTACATTTGGGCCAAGGGCAGAAGAAAATGACACCAAGGCGCCGGTGGTCCACATCACGTAACACATCTTTTTCAGTGTACGCGCACGTGATATCTATTATCATATTGTTATCGTAGATTATAATATACCTATTACAGATCTACTATTGTTAAATTTTTATTCAAAATAAAAAAACAAACATAGAGATGGCTGGTATTCTGGTTTTTGGAGGTTGTACCTTTTTCACTTTTAATTGAATTCGAACCTAATATGCATTTTTATTAGAAGTATTTATTTAATTTAATACGTTTCAACGCAGACAACGAAAGAAAACAAAATATTTATTTCCAGAAAGTGCCTAAATAATAAGGTTAAACAATATATTTTTAGGTAAATTTTTTACGTGAAAAATATTTGATATTCTTAAGATATTTTTTACACGATACGTTTTTTGAACAAAGGACTAAAATTTTAGAAATCGTCTTGGAAAAAATATCGTAAATATTGGACACTTTGAATATGACGTAGCTTTGAACTTGGGTTTATTTTTGCATATTTTCGTTGCACTATGTGAGTGCCACTATCCGTCAGAATTTTAGGGCGAATAATCGAAATGATATAGGTAACGCGAAAGAAGGAGTTGAACTTATTCTGTAAGTTTAACTTATCCCGAGTAATTCATGATAATGTTATCGCGGGTTGTTGACAATCGATCAAATCGCTTAACTTTTGACGAATAGAATGCCGAACCGACCGCACAATAGTGTTTAACATAAATCGGTAAATTGTTTACAACTACGAGCTGCGTTCTCAAAACGCGTTGGACGTATATACATTTTAGCCTGCATGATATAATCGACGATTGCATTATCGTGTTCGCGGTTCCACAAAATGCGATTATACACCGACTAAAACTCACCAACATCGGCGTGTAGTACGACGATGAATAATAACAATGTAATATAATATATATACCTATATGAAAAAAAAAATAAATAAAAAATAATAAGTTATTGCGGGCACCCATTTGCCTGGCCGGCTTAGGCAAAATCATAATAATGATAATAATAATAATACTAATCCGGTTTCGCCAGTCCTGAGATATATTATAACGGTACGTTATATAAAAACGGACCGGGGGAGACGGCCGAACAACCCAAGCAAGGTCGATGCCATTTATACACACACTGCGCGACCGTTCCGCAAGAACCTCCGGCCAGATTGCCGGATCACGCGGATTCGTGTGTAGCGTAATTACACACACGGTGCTTTCGACGTGATTAGGATATATATATATATATACATATATGTATACATAATATTATAGATACTGGCCAATGGGTGCAGGAGTTTATGTAAGAATGTTGTGTATGTGTGCATTTCCATACGTATTTATGCACAATATGTGTGCGAGTATTGAAGATTTTGAGGTTAGGTGCGTACCTTGGCAGTGAAATCCGTCGCCGACGTATCCAGGAAAACACGAACACGTGAAGCTGCCCAGCGAGTTGGTGCAATGGGCGAACACGTCACACGGCCGATACTTGCACTCGTTCTCGTCTGCAAAACAATAATCACATTATGTACACACAGGCGCCCGTTAAATCGATCTACTATCTTATCTAAGATCCATGAGGCGATCCCAAACAATGATGTGGAATGGATAGGATATGGACAACATTTTTTCGTGATTTAACGACGAGAAAACAGAGGTGATTTATGAAATTCTGCGATAATATACGGTGACAACCGTATATAGACATATTAACTAAACGTATTGCTTCATCCTCATCCCCCACTTACTTAAAAATTCGAACAAGATGGTAATAAACAAATAGGTGTATTGTGGATGAAATACTATCATATTATCGTTCAATCCGTGAATATTCTGATTGTTATCATATAATTTCAAACGAAAATGTGATAGCAGGAGTAAGCATCACAAATATAACGGAATAAACGAGTGAAAAATTAATATTTTCCTTCCATAGTAGATTTTTTGATTAGCAGATATAGTTGTCTGAGGGATTTCGACAGAAAATAGTCTATTTAGTTAATTGGTGACTACCGCGGTTAGATTGATAATAATTCGTCCCAGTTAACTGCTATTTGAATCACAGTGCCTCACTTACATTTAGTATAGGCATGTTGTGTTGTCATCCTATTCATATTCTTTTATTATCTAAGTGAGACAATGCGGGAATTGTTCACGTGTCCTGGGAGCTTTTAAAAGCATCATTATATATATGTTGCATATTTTAATATTTAAATATAGACATACCTGGCACTTGACATGAACATCCGCCGTATCCGTCGTTACAATGGCAAAGGGAATCGAGACAAGCGCCGTTCTGACAGGGCGTTCCTTCTTTAGCCTCGCAATCGTCTGAAATAATATATAATACATATTATAATATAAATACGTTGTTATTTTCGTAATGTAAATCATTTACGCGAAGGTCAAATTATATTATGTGGACAAAAAGAAACAGTAATCGAAGATCAGTTCACATGAAAATATATTATTACATTGGACATTCGCGAAATTAATCTTTCATGGTATACCATTGAAAACATAAATACGAGTATAGCACCCATTACCCATAAATATAATATACAATAAATTGACATCTGTTGTTGCCGGCAACAGTCCTTGATTAAAGACACTATTTTTCGTTTGAATTTCGTATAATATTACCTATAGTATACTGATTACGTCGAACGATAAAACGCGATCAATTTGCTACAGTATTAAATTACATCGCGCAGACGATAATATGTTATTTATGATACTGCAAGTTGTAACGATTGAAAATCCCGTAATTCTGGTTTTTTTTTTTCGTGGCACAGTGTGCTGCTAATGTTCGGTTTTCACGATTATGTTTAAATTGTATTCAATACACATGTAAGTACGGTTTTCGCGTGCGCGACCTTGGAAGAAAGTAAATAATGATCATAAAAATACAACCCGTCACCACCTTAGCAATCTTTATTACACTATTATAATATATTTTTTAATTGTACGCGCATTTGATGTAGGTACGTTTATTAGAGATTGCAGGAGACCACCTTATATTTGATTCTTCCATGTTCCAGACCACGTGCATTAACCTCATCGAGTGTACGCACATACACAAATTTACCGTTTAAAAATGCAAATAAAAATACATTATTCTATATATGTATATATATTATATATTGTTAAGTAATGTAAAAGGTCTTATATACGAGTATGTGTGTGTTTCTCATGCGCAAAACAGCGGAAAACGTAATTTTTTTCGTTAAATATATATAATAATAGGTATGTAAAAAAAAAAAATATTTGTATGTACGTATACACGTTGTCCAAACACGCGTTGGGCCGAAACGGAAAACAAACGGTAGGTATACAGTTATATTATATAGGAATACTATATACGCAAAATATAAACACACTTCTCGCGCAGAAAGAAACGGATGCGCTCTTAAATGGACTCCCAATTACGCGTATAGGTACCTATAGTGTGCGACGCATGGAAGAAAAAGTGAATTAGAACGACATAGCATCGGTTATATTATTTTAAGGTCGTTCACCCAATGGTCACTATTATATATATATATATATAATATAATATAATATAGTATAATAAAATATATATTATATACTTACGCATTCTTTTGAATGCATGATTTATTATTATTATTATTATTTTTCTTTTTTTTTTTTATCGCAGTTCTATTTGGAAACGAGCGTATTTTCATCGTCGTTGGGTACGTATTGGGTGGGGAGGAGGGGAGAGCGCCAACTGCAGTAATTAATGGCCGTCGGGGTTTTTAAAAACGTTCTCGGACATTTTTTTTTTTTTTGCTTTACTCGTCGACGAAAATTCGTGACCGATGGAATTTTATCGATACGACAGGCACGATATTATATTATATATGAAAATTTCCCGGGCATGATATACGCATATATAAATGACTCTATCATTTGAGTTTCGAGTGTTCGATATGAAAATTATAACATTTCTCACACTATTAGATACATACTTATATATGATTTATACCCATGGATATTTGTTTCGAATTGATCCATTTTTTTTTTGTTTTGAAAATGATTATGCAAAAATATATTCCCAAAAGCACAAACCTATATTTAATTGAAGTTATGAGCTAAACACTTATTTATTTTAAACCAGTTTAAATTTTTTGCCAATAATCGCAAATCAAAAAAGTCTATCAAATTTCAACTTATTCCGATTGCTTACAAAATTTTTTTCATTTTTTAACTTAGAAGTTTTTTCTTATATATATATATTATATTATAATAACTTTGACTATCGAATTTACTTTTGGAGTTATAATTGTATTTATAGTTAGTTACTTTATTTTAGTTGAATAATGGTTATTTTGAACTTTTTTTCAAAATATGAAGATTTTGGCTATAATTATAATTTATAATAAGTATATATATGTCTTTAAAATTATATGTGTTTTCAAAAATGTATTTTTGTCAAATTTAAATTAGTTAGAATTGCATATAGATACTTATTATTATTTGATAAAGGATGGAATTGGTGGACAAATTGAATTTTTTTAACCTTGCTGGATGAAATTGGTATGTACCTTTTTTTCGAGTTCTACACAATGGGATTATTGGTATTAAAAAGGGTTGTTATGAATTCAGATACAGCCTGCATATAAAGTTCGTAGCTATAACATGAACCATATAACCTAGTTAAATCATCAAGGATCGTTTTCTACGGGGAGTTTTTTTAGGGCTGTCTATCGTGAATTTCGATTTTGAGCACGATATCGTTTACAAAACGAATTAAAACGCTAAAAGAATGAAAAATATCTATTTTGTTTGTTTTTTTTTAGTAGTAGTTTTTTAAGTATTTAACGTGTATTATGCGTTATATCATATCCGGTCACGATGACGGTCGTCCGGTCACCGAGTAAATATAGTAAAACACAACGTCAACGTATGTAATTATGTATAATATAATTATTATCAATGTCCACGTAACGAAATATTATACGCTCGGTCCGTCTTAAACGGGATCGCGAGATATACGTGTGTAATATCTAATGTGCACGGAAGAATGAATATACGTAATATGCATAGTCGGGATATTATATTATATATATATATATATTAGATACGTTGACCTCATCACTCGATAGCTGCTGTCCGTACAATATTAATGGCCTCATCACTCGGCGAACGAAAAAGAATTAAAAACCAATTCGTAGGTATACCCAATATAGGTATACTTAATGATAACATGAACCGTACGCGACCTGTGCAAAAGTTCCGTTGGCTTTGCATATTAATAATGTAATATTGTCCGACTTCCGTTTCGGAAGTGTATTTTTAATATCGCACGTGCAAATTGCCGTATTATTTACGCCTAGTCGGCGGTCGAGACGAAAGGTTAATAAGAGCCTTGGCCTTAACTTTACGCCAAGTCTGTTTTTTATTGGCATACGTGAGAATAATATATATATATATATATATATATATATACGTATATTATATAAAATATTACGCACACAATGTATTCGCGCAATATTCGCATATATAATATAACGACCCGAAGACGACGCGGTTTTTCACCTGCGGCCAAGGGCGTCTCTCCTGAAAACGTATTTCTCAAAAAGTTGGCGGAAAACATATATATATATATATATATATGAATTTAATGGAATTTACACACATAATACGCGTGTACATTTTAAATAATTATATAGATATTAAATGTTCGTATATTTGTAGAAAAAAAAAAATACCAGCCAACCAAAAATTGTTTTGCGAAATACAGTTTGTGTGTACCTATGTGTGTGTTTTTAATAATTTTGCATATTTTTATAATTTTTGAAATAAATATTTAATTTTTCGTCTCTTTTCCTCGTAAAAAGCTTCTCCGTGTTTCTATGTGATTAAAAAAAAAAAAAAACACGTGTCGTTCTTCCCTGTAGCCGGCAAGAACAAAAGATGTATAAATACACCTATAGATTATAGGTATTCTTAAAACATTTTTAAAAAGAAAAATAGTGTAGTGTTTTAGGAAGATATTTGGTCCAGAAAATGAACGTTGAAATATATTATCGATACAATGTTTTACTGGTATTTTTTTAATGTTAAAAATTTGGACCAAAAATTTCACTGAAACATTAACCAAATATCACATTTTATTCTCAAAAACGTTTTAAGAACATTTGGGGTATTTTTACTGTTTGTGTTAAAATGTGTTAAAATGATTGATTAGAGTGAATACCGTATAGGTACTGTTTTTTTTTTTCTAACTTTACGGATTATTACTTTATAAAATAATATTTTAAAATGTTATTTATAAATGATTTGATGTTATAGATTTATTTCTATAGTTAAAGAAATTATTAATTATTTAATCTCCTAAAAATCATTGAAAAAATTAATTAAACAAAATATATATTTTATATTATGTTCACACCATACGATGAATATGTACATTTGTAAGAAAATTAACTTTTAAGAAAATGAAAATGGAATGATATTATTTTGTATCTATTTGTATTATATTGTGTCGTGCGATTTAATATTGAAAATTACTGCTACGAATGCTATTAATATTTTGTGATCATTCATCGCTTTAACGGGTTATTTGTCGTATAGATAATAAATATTGCTAATAACCATAATAGGTCGTGGACTTTAATAGTGCGAATAAGACTATGAATCATATATATATTTTTTTAAATTCACTTTTTTTTACATGAATGGTTTGAAAAATGAAAGGAGTAAAAAGTCAATAACAAAAATTCAGGAAACAGTTCATTTTAATTACATTAAATCATATCAAAATGCTTTTTTTGTAGGTAAAGTCATATTTAATAAAAGTGTCATCTATAATATGCGTTACCATTGACAAGGTTCTATCTGGAAATTATTTACAATGACGATTTTTTTTTTTGTTTATATTGTAAATAAATAATTAGTGATTATAAATTCTAACCAATAATTGATGCTATTCAAGCTAGTATAACGTAATCTAAAAATTGTATGAATTTTGTTTGACGGAACCGAAAGAGTCGTTTGAACATGTGCGACGGAAAGTTATAATATATTATAGAAAACCACGGTTCAATTAGAAAAATAACGTTTCCGTAATACCGGAAATTCTCAAAAGAAAAAAAATAATATGTATCGACCGTGTATCATTTGCAGGCATATTTGTGGATTATAGTTTTTTCTGCCAAGTAATAACGCGATCGACGTTTTTATCATCGTATAAATATACGAATATCGTACATATCCATTTTTTTTTTTTGTGCTCCATCCGATAACTGTCATCGTTGTTGTTCGTGATAATATAAATATATATATATATGCATCAATCCGTATAATATTATTATATTTATTATATTTCGTGAAATTATACCGTTACGGGTAAATATATGTACCTACTTATAGGTAAAAAAAAATATATATATATATGATAATAATAATAAATTTGATTTACATTGACACTTGACGATCCGTCAGTAGGTAAACACACTATTGACTAGCATTATGCAAAATTATGCACGTTTTAAATATGCGAAAAAACTTCGTCTACACTTGCTGTGACAATATCTACGAAATGCGTATAAACGTTTTATATCGTGTACATATACAGTGAAGAAAAACCAAACAAAACAGTATCGTTATGACCGTGAATGTAATATTATAATATCGCGTATTAGAAAAATTAAAAAAAAAACAACGTACATAGTATATAGAATATCTGATGATGAGCTGAAGAGATGTCTTTAAGAGTAGCAGCGTGGCAGTAAGAGATCGCTGTGATGACGGGCGAGATAATTAAATGGAAGTCGAAAAGAAATACACAACGCGGAGACTCGATATACTATATTTTTCGACAACAAAAAAATTACCCGAAAATACATATCATGAAAGAAAAAAAAAAGAAAAAAATAATAGAATAAAAACATTAGTGCGAGGGTTAAAAATCACTTCAACATCATTCATGGTTTTTTTTTTTTAGGGGAGGCGTTCTATCCCTGTATCTTGTCATTATCGTCGGCGCTGTTTGTAACTTTACCGTACGCGTGTATATATATATATGTATGTATAGGTATACACAGCACATTATATATAATAACAACAATCGTAATAGATTACCGTGTATTGTGGGTGGTACGACTTGAAACCTTTCGGACGATGTCATCCCTCAGACACACGCCTGAGAATGCGTTTATTGAGATCGGTTCCGACACGTAAGAGAAAAAAAAATATACAATTCGGAAAATACACGTAATAATAATAATAATAATAATAATAATAATAATAATAATGGAAAAAAAAAACTTTATATTTTTGGTTCGTAGATTACGCGTATAGGTATAGCTATACTAATACCGTATAATGTTCGTCTTCGTATAAAAAAAAATTTAGTTAATACATAACGGTGCCGGGTTCTTCTGGAGTATGTATAATATTGACCGAAGATAGCGGATAATGTATTGTTTATCGCGCGTCATCCTTTCCGAGGCGTGTGATATCCGTTTTTTCTTAATCAAATACTATATATATATGTGTGTGTAGGTACGTACTGTCACGGTCAACTGCAACGCCTGTTTTTTTTTTTTTATTTTACGATTCCAATGACAAATAGATTTCGATTCGACTTATGAAACGACTAGGTAGGTACACTACGTAACCTGCCCGGCACGGTTGTCATCCGGATGCGAAATTTTAGCGAACAACTCACTTTTTCTCACGAGATAATATTATAACGTGAATACGCTTCTGTATAATATTATTGTCACACTAATCGTGTAAGTATAAAGCCGCTGTACGATATCGAAATGACGTTCAAACGACTGCCATACTATAGTCATGACGAAATAAACAATAAATGTCAGTAAGAAGATGCATTTTAGATATACCGCTGCGCTTGTGCGCCCTAGACTTGGATAAATAAATAGAATCTCTTTGAAGTAATATAATACAATACCGGTCGATCAATGATATCATATTGAACATTGATTTATTTGAATAATTTAATAGTAGTCATAAAATGAACTTTTGAATTTCTATTTGTTGAGATATTTATAAGTATAGGTATTCCGAGTCTGGGGTACATTGTTTGCGCTGTACTATGTTTCGGACGTGTTCATGAATATAGTTAATTCGAACGTAATATTTTGACATTCAAGTACATTTGTTTTGAATAAAATAAAATGTTAATACTTGATACATAATGTATGTTGCACGAGAGTGCAGATTGCGCAATGCATTGGCTTAGATCAATCCTCGGAAATCGTATAATTAACGTTTAGAAAAGCTGATTATCAGGGTTTTAGAAACTGGTTGTACGAGTATTATACAAGACGATGTAGTAGGCTTGTGGTGAAATTCCAAGGGTCATATAACTGTAACACTTATCAAACTTAAGCGCGTTTAATATAATACGAGTATGTGGTGTATCGTGCGTATATCTTCGATCTATCAAGGATTGAAGTCGTCGACTACGGATCTGAAACAAACGCACTACGCGGGTACCTAGAGAGAATTTTGTTTTTTCAATGATATTCTTCGGTTCTCTGTGAAGTGCAATAACGATCTTTTCCAGCCGACAAGTGATGGAATTCGATCGAAACATTCATAATATAGTATTATGCCGAATATACCGCATGATATAGTTTCAGGCATCTACGGTCTGCACTTTTACCTGGTGGATTCACACCGTTGACCGGTCGGGGACAAGACTATATTACTATGTAGTGAGTATTCCGTTTTATTAACTTTTTTTTAACCGACTTTTTAGCTCTGTTGTGGACAGCCCGATAACGTCGCAAGTCCTGACGGGCTATCGCCTCTGACCGCAACACACTGCGTCCACACACGGCGATTCCGCCGAATGTAATATTGGACCTGTACACCGATATCTGCAGTCGTGTATATTATTATTAATCCTGTTTTGTTATCACGGTGTTATGTCGATGCAACGTAATATGCACTTCTTCTACCTATCTATCCGTTCACATGCACCGGTCGCTTTTATTTTTTACACTGTGTGCATCTGACGAGCGGCGTTTGATTATTCAAACAACGTGCCGGTTGATTATTAAAAGACCCACGGCACGTCCTCGGCGACGACGAAGACGACGACGACGACGGTTGTTTCGGGTACATCAACCCGCTTATTAGTTATTACATTCGTATTGTGTATATACGGTCTTCACTCATCATAATATTATATAACTGACCGCACGCTGACTCACCCCGGTGCCTTTTCTCCCGGCCAATAGAGGTACACCTCGTGTCCTCTAGACTTGGTAGACACCGGCCCGACGCCTATAAACGATATACGTTTATAGGTTAGGTGTATACCACGTCTGCATTTCTGGTTACTCTGCGAGTGTAATATTAATAATATGACCATTGTATATCGCCCTCGCCGAGTGTAGGTGGTACCAGACGCACACGCTGCTCACGCTGGATGTCCGACTGTTTAATTTTAGAAATAATTTGGTTTTCCCCCCTGTGTAATCACAGAAAACGAAAACATATTTGATAAAGACGAATTTTTCCCATTGTTATTTGAACGAAACAGTACGTTTTAATTTCGAATCCCAGCCATTTTACCGGAAAACCCCCATTTCTATATCCAAAAGCGATTCTTGGTCTTCAGTTAAAATACAATTCTAACATTAGATATTTTATTATATTTATTACATTGTAAACCCGAAGTCACAATTTTTTTTTTTCAGTTTATTAAAGTCACTTTTATTTTGCGCATACTAATAGTCACGAGTACCTACTCATATAACATAATAAATTGCGGGAAAACAACAGGTTGAATATGTGTATATTTCGATTTATATTCGAATGTGCTTGCACCTCTAAAAAGTCGTAAAAAAATGCCCACACGTGGTATAGCTTTTACAGAACCTGTTGAATGGTATAATATTGTTAATACCTATTATATCGATTGTCACGAAGGTCGTGAAAGTAATATATAAGTACTTTTAGAGATTTCCATTATTTTTATTTATTTTTTTTTTTTGCTGTGACCGATACGAGTTAACCAAAAAGCAAAATATGATAAAACGACCAATAAACGTGTTGAAAATCACATAATTATAAGTATCGACAGCACATGTGTGATGCTACGATAATAATTGAATACTAAGTCGAATATCCGGTTTCACCCACGCGCGTGGTTATCCATTATAGTCCTAACTTCACGCTATATGTTATAACGTATATGATTAATTCGTTCGTAAATAAAGCAGTATATTAAATCATTAAATATTCGAAATATAATCATTTTGTCTGTCAGATAGACAGAAAAACAGAAAACAAAATGTTCAGAAATATTACAGTACACAGACGGTAATATAATGTTTTACGGGGGATATATTTTTTAGTCCATGCGTTTAAATAACGCATTTTCAACAATAAATCGTTTTTAATGACATTTTATAAATACTAAGTCTATAATATAATGTTATTAAAATATTTTTTTATTTATATATTTAAACTCACCCGTGCACTTGAGTTCTCGTCTTAGTTCGTCGGATCCCTTGTAACAGTCCGGTTTACCGTCGCATAGCCTCGAAAGCTCGTACAATTGTAACACCGTGGTGGACTCGTTCACTTGGCATCCAAAATATCCATCTTCCAAATTCAAAAAGAATATCTCTCTTTTAATACCGAATCCAATTCCACCTTGAGCATTTACCTAAAAATGAAAAAAAAAATGTACGTGATATTAATATTGCAAAATGTATTGTATACTATTTTAATATTATGTAAATACACTCAAACATTTTTTAATTTTTTATAATTTGTTAAAAATCTAACTGTATAATATATAACCCGATGAAAAATAATTGAAAATTTTCATTTTTCCCTCCAAAAATTAAAAAAAAAAAAAAATCAAATTTTCATCATGTATTATTCATAAGAATGCGCTTTGTGACACTATATCAATACCAGCTATATATTTGATTAGCTTTTGATTCATCAATTTAAAGAAACGACGTGTGTTTATTGACAAATTGTATATACCTATGTCTATATGGAAGGAAATCGAAATATTTTTAGCACGCGGAATTAAAGTCCTTGTATTTTATATACCTGTTGATTTTGTGGTAGGTAATTAGGTAACCGTATTAATATAACTGGCTCATTGTATTATATAATATACACAATTAAATGATTTTTTTTTTAACACGAATTATAATTATCGCCTAAAACTATGGTATACTCTAAAACAAAAAACCATAATATACCGCATGTGGTGTTGCTGTTAACCCTGAGAATTGGATTTGTTTTTTATTTTGTATTTCTTATTAGTTACTATTTATTATTCAACGTGTATAGATTTAGTACCTAGTCGTATTATCGATATTTTATGTAGGTATTAAAAATAATATGTTTCATTCACGCAACGAGTTTATACGACTTTACATTAAGCAGCAGCTATAAGTATACTTGCTAGAAACTTAAAAATATATCGACGTAATAGACTATGCGTAAACTTAAAAATAAAGTAATTGGTTATATTTTTAAAATATTGCATATTAATTATTTTTTAAATATATTATAACAATTATAATAAATAACGTAAAAAACAATATAAATAATCATAATATATGATAAGCGTAAGGTATATGTATAGGTACATTTATTTTGTACCGAAAAAATATGTATTTCATTACTTTTTTTTTACGATTTTAACGTCTATTATTTAAATGGATTGTATGAATTACGAAATATATATTTAAAAAAAAGTGTATGAATAAGAATGCTGTAAAAATTTAAGTTTAAATTTAACTACACATAGGTATCTAAAATATTATCTAATATGTTATGTTTACATAATTATTCAATGATGACCAAAACTGGAAAAAAATTATTTGAATTTCCACACAAATGTTTTTAGTTCACAATTCGTGGGTGTGCATGAAAAAAGTGTTAAGTCACCAAATTGTGAAAAATTAGTTATTTACACTAAAAAGAGCAGAAAAATTATCATTTCTATTTCGTGTGGAATAAATTAAGTCAATTTACTCAATATACAACGTGTTATATCAATGTGCGTTTTTGAATAAGTCATGATTTTTCCGTTTCTCGTGCATTTTAAGTTATCTTATATACAATGACTATGGAAAAATGTTAAAATGCTGATGATCTTGCGTTTTCAGTTGAAATTTTTTTTTTTTTTGCTCTACTGAAAAGTTCTGAAACATTGACTCGCCTTATTCACGCGCACCCGCGAATTAATAGTTGACGAAATATGTATAATGTTAGTTCATAAAGATTAAAGTAAAAATGGCAGTATTTTATGCGAGTATTTAGGCTTTACTAAAAATACTTTTAAATAGTATTTAGAATATTTGAAAAAAATAAATTGTATTTGAAATACCGTGAAAATACGTTTTAAAATTACATATTTGATATTAGATCAAAAAAATATTTTTTAACCGTAATTAATTGATATATTATTTCGCATATAGGTATGTATACCGTCTATTATGAAAAATGTCAATTTTCCTGATCGCAGGACAAACAATGATATGGTATATAAAGGACGAAAACGTAACGCTCCATCAACGACGATTGTGTTGCATGGTTTGTTGGGTTCGTTTAGGTTCACGCAGTAGCCATTATCTGTGTTTGACGTCGTCGTTTGTGTCTTCCTTTTAACTATATACAAGGTTATGACTTCTGCAGCGAAACTATTCGAAACTCCCGTGTGCCCTTAACCTTAAGGTTACCACCATGACTACATAGGTTTATACCGCGTTTTTCTGTTTCTTTTCGTATTATGTGGGTAATATACACCTGAAATTACATTCACGCAAATTATACGCGCTCGGTTCGGATGCGCAAAAAATGGCAATAAACTGATCACTGTATTAAAAATCGGGTTGTAAGAAAAACGCAAAAATTCATATAATACATATTGCATATTATATGAATAATCATATCGGAAATTACATTTATACATTTATATAGGTACCTACCTAGTAGGTATATGATTACATTATAATTATTTTTGGCCGGTACCTAAACCATTTACATTTACAAATTAAAGATAATAATTTCTGAAATACCGGTTATAATATGCCACAGCAGCAGAATACGTAAAAATATTATACTTTTTAACAGGATAGCATAAGTATACCTAAATCGTATTTTTTGGGTGAGGGAACCAAACTGTTTTTACATGGAAAAAAAAGCATTTTTTTTCTTTGGTATATAAGAGACGGTAGTCTACTATATGGTGGGCATCGTTACAACCAAGTATGTACTTAAGCATGAAAATAATTAAGGCGTATCCTGCAGCTGCAGAGATGATACATATTTGTGTACGGTGTAATAAGGGCGCCATATATTATGATAGTGGAATCTCATTTTTGAAATATTTCGTGTAGGTACGTATAATTGATCCTGCAGTGTTTATATCATAGTACATATTACGTATTTGTGAAAAAAAAAAAAAAAATGATATTATAGTTCATATCGGTATTTTAAATGATATTCTTATTTAATTATTTATTTTTGTCTCTATTCTAAACTTTAAAAATATATTAATATTAGGCTAAAAACTTTAAAGATAAATTAAAAATAAAATATCCATTTTTTTTTTTTTTTTTTTGTAACTCCGAGTTCATATAAACACATAAAAATAGACTTAAAAATCGATTGTCTTATATTTTAAAATAATATCATCTGGTAATAGTACCTACTCACAGGAAATTAATTATATTATCGAACTCATATCAAGAGTTGGACATTATAATGTTTTTTTTTCCAGTGACTAGTTGAGCGTTAAAGTCACTCAAAGTTGTCAGGAAAATTAATGTCGACGTATTATTATTATTATTATTATTATTATTATTATTATCAAAATGTAACGGTGAAAACAATCAATCAACATGTACACCTACTATATACCTAAAATAATATAATATATAGATGTTGTGGACCGGTAAATATAAAATAAAGTGATAAATACGTAAGATGAATATATTATTATGACGGACGAAGAAGAAAATAAAAAATAGATCCTATTGAATTGAACTACTGAATGGAACTGTATATATATATAAGTGACTTTTTTACGATTCGTGTTATGACCGTTATATATAGGTACGCGCATTACATTTTTATACTAGTTTCGTGCGTTTGGTAGAAAAAAAAAAAAAACGAAAAAAATCGGTAAAAATCACAACGACTGTTCGGGTGCATAGGATATAATATATAGGTATATACGATGGTCGTAGCTGCTGCAGCAATGACCAAGCGCGCAGTCCGTTTTGGGCGCTCGGCTAACAGGAAACGTCGTGAAGAAGAAAAAAAAAATTATTATATAGAGAGAGAGACCGTTAATGGTCAATGTTCTTATATATTAGGTCTGTATAGCTATTGGTAGTGCACTGCTGGTAGACAGATTTATATTTCCAATTCATGAACATATTTTTCTTGTCACAATCGTATCATTACTGCACATTAATATTGTTGCGGTATATATGGAAACCGGCGTTTTTCTACAACTATGCAGTTATTATATATTTATATTAATATATAGGAAGAAAATCACCGTAAAATCTAAAACAAACTGATTCGGTTGCAGACGACGAAATGAAAAATTTCGATATATTTTTTTGATTTATTACATACCTACATATAAGGTAGGTACGAGTTATTTTTGTAATCTCTACGATTTGTAAAGTAATTATTGTGTATATATATATATAAATACACATTATAATGTCATATGTAGTAGATGATTCGAAAAATTCGATTATTTTCTAAAAGTATACGTTTTTACCGAATTTCGAAACTATCCCGGTGCGGAGCCTAGGATGTTAAGTTAAATAATGTTTACAGAAAGAGGTAAAATGTTTAGGTAAAGTGCCGTCCTAATCAATAAATGCTGCAGTCGAATGCATCAGTTACAAGTTACAATAACAATATCAATCCTTTTCAATAAATATATGTACTCCTTTAACTAGACCTATATTGGATTTATTATGTACCCGTTTAAAAATCTATTTAATGTGTTTTGGGATCAGAATATCAATAATAGTACAGGATTCTAATTAGGAATATTCAAATTTTTGACAGAAAAGTATACTTTCAAATAGTTATAATAATATTCGCTGGTCTATATTATGTCAATTTAGAACCTTTAAATACGCAGCCGGTTGCTCATTCGGCGGTATTATGAGCATCGGTACCTACTTGATAGTTTTACATTTCATAAAATAAAATAAAAATAATACACGAAGCTTCGTCTCTGCAGAAAACAGCTTTTAGCAACTTAAGTTCGAAAACACGCAATTCGTCCAAGTTTTCCGAATATTTCCTATTTCCACACAATTACATATACTTGTACTATATATATATATATAACCTATATTGTATTTTCTGTCATTCCCATTTCGGGCTTCGTAGTATGTTCGATTATTTCATGTGTTTATATTATGATTTCACCGGCGTCATTAAGGCGTTCATCTACAATCAGCTTTCGTTCTTGGTGTACTTATATATATAAGTAGTATCAGCGATTCTCATATAATATCATTATGCCGCAACATTACGAAATTATAATCGCAACGCTCAGGAGGTCATCCGCTCCGCGTGGCGTGGGTTCCCGTAGAAACCGCTAGTTTACCCTTATATGGGGAACTCGAGTCCGCCCCAAGGACGTTGTAATATAACATATATATTATCGTATTTTGTGTTTCGCATACATCACACATACACATACACACACACGCACACACCTGTTGCTGTATGTCGCGTACACTACACGTGGACCACGAAATTTCCCGCGCTTACCGTTTGATGTACCTACTCATGTACTCGGATAGATCGAGCGCCCACGAAGACGCCATCATCCATCTGCACCTAACCTCCTTAGACCTCGTCATCGTCATCGTGTTATACAGTTACATAATATTCTGATTTCTGGGTGAATGTCACCGAGTGAAAATGTGTTTACATAGGCGTATAAGATATATATATACCATTGACGAGATATTATTTTTCTTCGTTTTTCTTCCATGCCACGCAGCATCTGCAGCGCAATAGAGTAACTGACGATGAATATGGATATATATATGTGTGTGTGTGTGTATAGAGATGGAAATATGCGCATTGTGTCTTATAATATATTATAGTTATAGTATATACTATTATAATGCTCTAGATTTTTATCGTACGTAGGATCCGGATAATAAAAAACACGATATTCAAGGCCAAAATCCTGCGACCCACGAATCGCGCTCGTTGTGTAATGCCGGGCGCGCTCGCGAAGAAAAGAGAAATTTTTAAAGACGATGACTGTATGTCAAAATATATAATATATGTCACGTGTCTTTCTGCATTTTCTCTCTTGTTTTTAGCTACACATACTCGTGATTTTTCCACCGTTCATTGATTGTCGTATTAAGACAATGGCAATTAACGGATATATATATATATAGGTATAGGTATATACATTCATGCGTATATGACGTTTGAAAAAAACGAGACTAAAAGGAAAAAAAATTCCCATAATACGCGAAAAGCGATAGTTTATTTTATTATGTATTATACACAATATATATGTATATATATACATCTATATATATATAGAAATGTGACCCGTTTTGCCAAATATGGATGAGCGAAAGTGAATATAATAGCTGGTGTATATACCCTCTTGTCCGCGTCCCGATTTGGACTGTCCGGAAGATGGACGACGTTAATCATATATAGCTGTTTGCAGTGTGCAATTTTTTATTTTTTTTTTCACTTTACGTCAGTATTTTTTCCTCCTAATTTGCCGCCAATTTGCCAAACAAAACGATTATATCACGGGAAGGACGAATACGATAATATATACGAATTTACGATTAAAAATCGATCGCGCCCTTGATATTGTCCCCCTGAAGCGGCATCATATTATTGCACAATGCGTCCATCGCGCATATTACTGCAGAGTGGAACTAAATAGGTACGTCATATTATAGCTATTGTGTCTTTATAAGTAGATTTTCATTTCGTATTGTTATCATTATCGCATAATATGTACAATAAGTATATATTGATATAATAAAAATATTGTGTGAATAACGACGACACTACATACGACATTATATTGTTAACTTTTCCCAGAGTTTGCACAGTGCAATATACCTATAATATAATTATCTCCTGTGTCCCGTGTGTGTTCACGCCTGCAGGATTGAACATATTTGCACAAGTGTTCTGCCGTCTATATAAGTAGTATATTGTGTACTTATATAATTCATATTATAGCGATACGAACAAGTATATTATGCAGCGCCATTGGACCCTATTTTTTGTAAAAACCATTCACTTCATACCTGCCGTATCATAAAACGGTATCCGACGCACCAGAAATGTCTAAAAACCCGTTTGGAAAACCGAAACCGAAACACCTTGTTTTTGGCAACCGTTAGAAAACCCATTGTAAGAAATCTGATACCTTATTTTTAGTAGGCTTAACCAAATCTGAAAACCATATAAGACAACTTTAGATTTTAAATCACGGTGGTCAAAACCGATAAAAATTAAAAACCGTTCGAAAATAAAAAAAAATCTAAACCCTTAAAATCAAATACCGACTGGACTATCAGCACGTATTGTTCGTTTATTTTCATTAAATCTGATAAATATATATACTATTATATCGATTACTCAATTTATGACATATATTATCTACAGTAATGCACTTTATATATATACACATGTCACATATTGATTTATATCGTTTTCTTTGATCTATATATACTATTATGTTGGTATAATATCACAAAAATCCGGCATTCATTCCATTATTTATGTGGAGAATACAGGCGATCAAAGATAAAAGTATAAGTCAATATTCGATGATTTGACAAAAAATATTCGTTTGTTATTTAATTGTCCGGATACAGGAATTTATTTACTTTATTTTTATTTTTCTACTTTATTAAATCCTTTATAATATACGATATAAAAAGTTTATTATATAAGAGTGATTCAAAATAACATTTATAGTTGTATAATATACAACTAAGGTATAAGCGTACCTCAAGTTTTAACTAATAAAATAAAGTATAGAATCTAGTTTTGACATATAGGTGTATTAATGGAATGTGTGTTGCAAACATTTTTATCGCTTAATTTTAGATAAGACGTTAAATTATTGGGATATAAATTAAACTCATTTTATTATCACTTAAATACTCCATGCATTTTTTCCTCGTTTGTAATAATAATAAATATAATATTATGCAGGGCTTGGCAAGTTATTGCATTTTTTTTATATATACTAAAATTAAGTTATTTAAACATTTTAAACTAAATTAAAAGTTAAAGTTTTGAGTTCACCAGTATAACAGTTAAGTTAATAAAATATCATTAGCTATAATTTTATGTAAATTTGTTTTTGCAATTCACCCAAGTAGGATCTAAAGGGGCTATAGCTCCTCCTCTCATTGACTGCATTTTTTAACCCTTTATATATTTTATTATTATTTGCAGTTGGTATACAAATTGAAATTGATTACAAAAAAAAAAAAAAAAAAAAAAAAATTAAATGATAGTTAAAATATTAAAAATACATTTACTTATTTAGGTAGGTACATTTTGCATATACTTTCTAATACAAATAAGTTAATTTGTAATAAATGCATTTTTTTCTTGTTTTTATACGTAGTTTTTTTTAGTTCAATTTCGAATCATATATCAAAGTAAAACTTTTATTTTGCATGTTTTGAAGTTTTGAACATTTTCGATATTTAGGTAAGTTTTTGGATTATTCATCTGTTTTCTATTTTCAATTCATTTTATACCATTTTTATCGACATTTTTAACTATTAATATATTTTATGTACCTACATTATTATTATAGTTGAATTGCCATATTTTAAAATGATTTTATAACCTTTAGTCAACTTCTTGTATGTATTTGAATATAAATATTGAATATTTTGATTAGGCATACTATTCATTGAAATTCGTTATTTAACTTTTAATAAATTGCTATTTCAATTGACTTTTGAGATTTTAAATTCATTTCGCGTAATTTATTGTATCTATATTCTTAACGAAATTTTTTTGAGGTTTTACTTTTTAGTCCATTAAATTTACATTCCTATACAAATGAGTAAAAATGTTTTTCTCAAGGGTAGTAAACTAATATGGAATCTTAGCCCTCTCAAAATTCTTGGCTACGTCACTGATTTGCCGTTTCGATTTGATTTATTTTCGATCAGATTTTAGGTTTCTAATACCAATAATTACTATAATACTGTGTTGAAAATCGAAAACAGTTAAAAATAATCTGAATCATATTGAAATAATAACTAATATATAATTTTAATAAAAATATCTGACGATAAATATATACGAAATATATATTTATTATACTTTATATAGACAGTTGAAATTTAAAATTAATTTAATTGAAAAAAAAAGGAACAATAATTAATATAATAATTAAATTGACGTAAGTAAATGTAAATAAGTTAGGTAATTAATATAAAGTTCAAGGTAATCCGTCAAATTAAAAAGTTAAAATTAACTCAACTTTTTACATAACATGAATATACAATTTAGTTCGTTAATAATCCAGTCTTAAATTATTACGCAATATTGTAATAGATAAAATATGTTTTATAATAAAAACAAAGGGTATTTTAAACAGTTTTAAATGTTTTAATATAACAACAACAGTTCGTTCGGAACCCATCGTATTATTTTTATGATTTTAATTTTCATAGAATTTTAAGTACCTACCTACATACCTACCTAAATGTAGGTATAATATTTTACTATGTTTAAAAAAACCGTTTATGGGCGTGTATAGAGTTTGATTTGGTGTTAGATTGGATTTTGGTATCACTAAAAAGAATAATAAAAAAAAGAATCCTACAAATATTATCATGTTTATATTTAATTTAATATTTTATCTGATTAAAAGGGTTTTCAACGAACCGACGTTTATATTATTATTCATGGAACTATAAACACTTTCACCGGTGATTCATTAATTGAATATTATACATCTGTACGTATATATACTATACAGACGGAAACCACGAAAAAATAAAAATAAAACACAAAGAAATAAACCGACGCGTGTTTTAAAAAATTTGTACGCACGACGTGCACATATCCACAAGCCGGGTCCGGCGAACTATCATTATATTATTATTTTCAAACGTTCGCGTACTGCCACCGCGTATACGTGGTAGTTTCAGAATTCTTCATACACTTGACGTCATAAACGATGAATGATGTACAGTATATTATTATACTACTTACATTAACGGATTTCGTATCTATAAATATATCGAAAATATTAAAAATAGTTCACTTATAGTATGGTAAAAGTAGTAGTATTTATAGGTAGATAACGGCAAAATGCAAATTGTAGAAAATGTTTACTTTTTTGTCCTACTCCTTTTAAACTAAGATGGCAATATTTTGTGATTACAGAGAACTATTGGATCAGTTGGTGTGACAGAAATTCAAAAAAAATTTTATTTTTAGGTAAATAATGAGTTTGTATAGCGTAGGTATAGGTATTGATAGGAACATTATAGATAGTTAGAGTAGATATGTAGTAATATGTATCAAGAAAATTATAAAAAAAAGACCCAATTGGAAAAAATAAGAAATATGGGGATATCGGAGATGTATATAGTTTGAAATCTACGTGGAAGCTTCGAGAAGAAGATTAGAGAATTGGACGGACTTAGCAATACAGCTTATTTAGACGATTGGAGCATAAATTGAGATGAAAAGAAGGACATTTTCTTATTAACCGTTAGGAAGTATCACTGATTTTCAATATAGTATTATAAATACTATGTAGCATCTATACCACTAGTCACTTCTGGTAGAATATGCAGTATCATTTGTTGGAAAACAACTTTATATTTATAGACAAAAACATGGTAAATGTATAACAATAACATTATACATTAATTCTTCTTTTAACTCTAGCCTCTACAGGACATTTGATGTTTACTTGTCTACTTTAATCGTCCAAGAAAACTGTTGAATTTCAAGAAGAACACCTGAAACTAATTCTACGAAAACCCACAAATTATGGAACTCAAAAAACTCCAAAAATAATTTAAAAACCTGAATAATTTTTCAAAAATGTGTAGACATGCCTATACCCCTATTTTTTCTCCGAGTTTTTGATACATTTTTACGGATAAAGTAAGTATTTATCTCTAATTTTACACTTAGTGCATCAATATTATTACCATAATATTACTTGAAAGAGTTAGTCGAACCAATCACGTACGATTGTTAATTTTCGGTTTACTTAGAATTCCGTTAAAATATCGCCTATACCGAACTCTTGAAAAAGTGGATGTTCTTTTTGGTATCCATATTGTTTTATTATCCTGAGATTATATTTTCTATACACGTTACATCATTCTCGTCGATGAAATCATGCCCTTTACTCCCCATCATGTAAGTACCCGTGAATTTATTGCTAAAATCTCATAATACACGCCATTTGCTTTTTTCTCATAATATATTCACTACGTCCGTGAATCATCGCGGTGGGCGGAAAAACAAAACGAAAATATTAAATATATTGTAAAAAAAAAAAAAGCTGACTACACGTCTGCAATCGACCGTCTAGGCGCAGTACTCTGCACACAAGAATATGCTTCGCATAAACCGGTATTTTCTTCTTCTTATTATTTTTTTTTTTACGTCATCGACCCGAAGAATGCCGAAGGAAAAACTTTAATAGGCTGCACGTTTATACCGATAGCGAACACGATACAGTAAATCACTTCGTACATGGCGAGCTATTGTTTCGCTCGACTTAAAAATTATTTTTATACCTATATAGTATTATAGGTTAGGTTAACTACTGCCCATTGCTTCTGCATTTGGCCAATATATTAATATAACAAAGACAATAATAATAACAATAAAACATGTAACCATTACGTTTTATTCCGTTTAATAAGGTGGCAAAGAATAGGTAATAAACGAGTCTTGTTTGGATGGTATTTTGTAATATCGTTGGGAGTAATTTTAAACAGAGCTTTGCACCCTTATCAACCGTAACCCATACGGACGAAACCAACTGTAACCCTGATATTAACCATGACCCAATCAACATAGTAGTTATAACTTAGGACAGCTAGAAACCAGTACAATATAGTGTACATAATAATCACGTGGTATATCAATTTATGAATGGAATATTATATGTAAGGATAGGTTAGGTTACACGGTTTTATCTTTCTCACTATTTATTGACTATTTCATATTTTTGCTAACCAAAATTGACAATATGCCATGTCATGATATTTGGAAAACCGAAACCCCAAATAAAATGTTAAACGAAAACCTGCATAAATATATGTACAACCGTCCTTTTTAGAATTCGAAACGCACGTGTTCTTTAGGGCGGTATGAAAAAGTCAAATTTAGAACTCATTCACGACATTCCGACTAAATTCCGGAGAAACGCGTTTTAAAATGGATTGATTATACGAGTATTTGATATTATATTCGTTGATACATCGCGCATAATAGTTCGAACTGGCGAATTTAAAAATAAAATAATAACAACAATAAATCGTAATAATATAAACGCCTCTATTGAAAATATGCTTCGGGCTCGCTTCCAGTTCACGAAAAATACGCATATATAGAACCGGACAATTTGTGGAAGACAAGTTCGTCGACCTCGACCATCGGTGTAGGTACCTACGTTCGAAAATTATTATTATATTATATTATTATACTATGGGACATGGGTATTTATGTACTGAACAAACAAAATTACCGACGTCGTCGCGAACTGTGTAAGCGAACGCACATCATTTAGGATTATGTATAAATAAATGCACCGTAGAATCGGGAAAATCATAATATAAAAAAAAAAAAAAACAAGAAATAACGAAACAAAATGTTAGAAAATAAAACACTAAAGAGATATCGTGATAAGATAAATATGGGGGGTGGCTACACGCAAAATAATATAATATTATATATCTGTTGCATCATCTCGTATGTATACATAGTTGTTGCAAACGTTCGTCAAAGAGTCTGAGACTATATAACATTATCAATTATTATTATCGTTAATGTAATAGTATCGATTAAGTAGGTACCCGAAACGAAACGGGATAATAATGATATACACTCTATTATAGGTGTCCATCTAAATAGTAATTAAAACGTTGCTCTATGTATATTATATGGAATTAAAGAGTTATGGAATAACTACTTAACAAATCGTCGAGAAATTAGTTTAGAGATCTCGACGGCTATCGGGGGATAAAAGTATAATAAAATAATTAAAAAAAAAATCTAAGGTCAAATACTTAAATATACACGGATATGGAATTGATGTCAGACCTGTATAATTTTTTAAGTTTATGTAACGTCTACAAACGGATATTGTACAATCTGTACGAAAACGTATATTGTAATAGGTTTTACACAACTATAGTAATTCGTGTTCACCAAATTGTCTGATATTATTCAATCCCCCTTCCCCTGATAATAATAATAATAATAATAATAATAATAATAATAATAATAATAATTGTTATTAGCTGTCTAGTCAGTCTGACGCACTCAAATCGCAAAATTACACGTACCAGGGAATTATAATTATTTCGAAAAACGCTCGTGCGTTGTGGAGGACATGACGTTTAGTATAGCCGATTAACGAACTTACACGCACCCGGTAAACCAATTTATTCCAAGACGTTTTATATGTAAATCTAGTTAGCATATTGTACTAAATATATAGATTATGGGAATTTATGTGGACATTAAATGACTTCCGTTGTGTGAAACGAAATAAAAAAAAAAAAAAAAAAAAAAGAGAGCCATTTTCCACGACCGGTTTTGAACTTTTACACAGTGGCTCGTTAGACTGAGGTCTACACTTTGCAGTCCTCGGGCTTTGTATGCATTGTTAATCGAATATTATTCACAGGTTAGTTAGCTGTTGGAATAGAAGAAGAAAAAAAAAACGAATTAAACAGGAGCCCAGTCCAAACATAATAATATTATATCGAACGTATACAATGGCGCGAAGGAATGCGCCGAATCTATCTATCTACGTCGTATTGTCGCATGACTAAATTGATCGACATTAAGCGAGACACCATCGTTAATTCGATATTTTCATTATAATAATAAATATTATAGATAGGATGACCCCCAAGATGAATAAATATTCTTAGAGGTGATTTAAGTATATTTTTTTCATTTCTACGTATGTATTCTAAAATGCTAAAATATTGAAATTTACCGTAAAAAAAGCGCAATAATCTATAATTTCCTTTTTATCTTAATATTAATTGGAAAATAATCTTGATTTTTGAATCAAAAACGGTTTCAAACTTTCAGATTTTACCTTTAATATACAAGTTCCGATAATATAAATATATTGAACTAATACTTTAGTTTACCTCAATTATTTGGGCCCAGATCATTTTAATGTACAGGTTATTGGTTATATTGATTAATGAACAGTACAATAAAATTAGAATTATACGAATATTTACTTAAAGACATTTGAAAACTGGTAGTTTTATATGGGGTTTTAGTTTTTCCGTATTATCAATTATTCGACATCAATATTTTGGTTAGGAAAAAGTGACTTTAACGATAGTAATAATTAAATATGAATATAGGTACCTATGTTTATAGCGAAATTTTACTATTTTTATTATTTTATTATATTAATTTTCATTATGTTTAAATAATTGAAATTGTGTTGATCGGGTTATGGTTAATATCGGTCACTGTTGATGTAAATGGGTCCAGGTCTTCAGGATTTAATGCTGGTAAATAATGGTGGATTACCTTTATGGGTTATACTAATATGTGGTACCTAGATGATGGTTACATACCGTGGGTTATTCTGATTCTATGGGTTATGAATAGGGTTATGAATTTGTAGCAAAGTGCATTTTTTTTAGCTGATTATAAAACGTAGCAATCTTAACATTCTTAATGTTTATGATACAGATGCTGCTATATTATTATTGTCATTGTTGATACAGTGATACACTATATAAATTGTAATATCGGTATACATATTTTCTGATTGCATTACGTTAACATTTGAATAATAATTACGACCTCGTTGGATATAAGGATATTATACACTGGGCTTTCTATTGTCTCATATTCCAAACAGCACCCCCGAGGATACACTATCGTACGTATTATCTTTGTGTATAAGTTGGCACTTACCGGTCATCCTGCGTACATAGATATATACATTACTGGCAAGACCATTAACTGCATAAATAACACACGCTGTGGATATGAAGAGTAATGTGTTATGATAATAAATAATAATAATGGTTTTTTCCTCCAAGTCAAATACATATCTTCCCTACGAGAAGGTTCTTTGTTCGGATCGTCTTACGGCCAGTGTTTATTAGGACTGACGAGAAAAAAATTACACAGGGGTCGCTGTCGACGAATTACTGTGAAATGATCGTTTAATTTTTGGGAAAAATTACTCGAAAGTCGGGGATATCATACATTTAATATACGAACATAAGAGTGATTATGACTGAGTTTGTGGTAAACTTGAAACCATAGTAAGTAGGTAATAAATGTGGTATGGACCACCGTCCTAACATATAATTTTCAGATGATCACTATTAGGAACGCGCATGCGGTAGAAGGTTTACATCATGAAAATTTCGTTATTTTAAAAGTTGTTGTTGTCATTATTATACAATATATATTTTGACTATATTATTTTTTAAAGATTTTAAAAATTCCGAAATAACACACAAAAAAAAGATATGCATTCAACGTACAGCTATCGAACCACAAATAAAGAAAAACTGCGCTTTTTTTTTTTGTGTACGAGTATTTGTTTATCAAATTATTCAGAGTGCACTCAGAGTATTGGTGATGGTGACTTATTTGAATAATATTATATGTATACGTTTACTGAAGCGTTGTACGCGCATCATCGTCATTACCCGCGGAGTGAAGGTTAGTGGTCTCTGCGTGTATTTTTTCCATCTATGCTATGACAACATAACGGTCGTATACTAATAAAATCATATATACTTATATACTAAATATGTTCTCGACGATCTCATGCCAAATTCGTTAAGTCATTTGCACTAATTATATATTATCGCCGCTCATAGGATGAATTTAAATTTGGTGAACCTTGACCATCCGCGAGAAATATTATATTCCCAGGACTGTCGCTTTTGAAATGTCGTGGATTTGAAGGACCAACATCGATAATTTTTCGTGCCTATTGAATTTTCAAAAATGTTCACTGCATTGAATTTGAGTCCAGAAAAATCCAAAATATTCTATGCTTATCAAAATTAGGAATTTAAAAGTGCTCCACGGAAAAAATGAAAATACCACCGAATCGAAAATTGGGGACAATCACGAAATCTTGAACTTGGTCGTGTTATGATTTTTCCACGTATTATTATAATATTCTTGAACTTGGCGACACTACAGGATATTGTATTTCACGCCAAATAGTAATCGATTTATGCACGCCTAATCTACGTTTCTATATAACGCACTGATTTATATTATTTTGAACGATTTCCAATGATCGATAAAATATAGTTTGAAAATTCTTAAACAAAAATCATCATTCAAACTCCAAAACATTTTAAATCATGTTCAACTTCGAATGAATCCTAGGTATATTAATAAAGGTTGTCGGGACGAAACTTGGATTTTGAACTAATAAATATATATATATTATTTTACATATTTGATTGAAATCTTTTTAATGATTTTAGAAATGAAAATACATAACCATCTAGAAAAAATCCAAAATCCGAAAAAATCGTGCTCTACAAAATATCTGCTATACCTATATGTATATGAAACGATATATCGGTCCATCGGTCCATATCGATTCAAAGATCTTCCCGTAAAATGTCCTGCAACTGCACGTTCGTCGACTTTATTACGATCACGATTAAACGACGCATAAATATACGTGTTTCGATCGTCCTGCAATGCACTGCATAGAACACTTGAGATCGGACTGAAATCACGACCTAAGGGTGAATGACTGCACGTGCCCCTCGCATGCTCGTCAGATCCAGTTCCAAGTTCGACATTGTATGTGCAGCACAAACAATATCGTATTGTGACAACATCGCAACTACATATAGTTACAATTAGTTTGAAAAGACCGTCGATAAACTGTTTGTGGGAATCGTGAGTTATCAACCAAAAAAAAAAAAAAAAAAATTAAAAATTAAACCTTATTATATTATATTATAACGACTATAGGTATACTATATGATGACAAGCGCGTAACGCGGTAGTAAAATAACAATACCTAGTCAAATGATGCAAACGTATTGAATAGAGGTGTTTCGAGATGTGTTATAACGATATGAAAAAAAAAAAAAATCGTTAAAAATATGCATATTTATATATATATATATATATATATGTAGAAGAATCGACGAAGAGATTTATACTGTCGATATTATGTGTGTTTTATATGTCTAAATTTCGGTACCAAACGGTTAAATCGCGTTGATAATTGCTTAGGAATTTACACGCCGTGGTAAAAAAAAAAAAAAAAAAAAAACTATATATATAAACGCGAACTTATAGATTATATTCGTATAAAATAAAATAAAACTAGTTTCCTTCAAACAATGCCTATATAATAATAATAATAATAATAATAATATAATATTATTAGGTAGGTATGTTGCGGGCAATCTCGAGACCCGAAGGAAACCAGTTATTATTCATTTCGTTCGTCTGGCGCGATGTCCTGATCGCGCGCGCGCTCGTACATTGTAGCTTTATAATATTACTACACATACAAATATGACCGGTGTAGTCGATATATTGTTGTATGTGTATAAACGATACGTGTCTTATACATTAATATTAATATATAATATGTGTGTGTGTGTGTGTGTGTGTGTGTGTATTCATCATATTACGGATATGAGAGATGAAGGAAAAATTAATTTTCCGTCACTATCGATTCAAATTTCAAATACGTATACCGGTTATTCGATCACATTCAGCATTCTTATCACGCATTCCGATGATAATAAAGCGTATTATACATAATATATTGTAGGCGCTACAAGTATTACTGCTGCGATCAACAGGTAGGTACATCAATAGGTAGGTACAAATACAGCATGCAATATAAACACAAATCTATTATTAAGACCTCGTAGATTTTAACAATCATCGAAAAATGCATTTGTAAATTATCAAAAATGGTCCTTATTTCTTTAAAACGAAATTATGTCCTTCGAATAAGACCAACGTCTGTAAAGTTAACGACCAATATTACGTACCTATTATATTATTTTCAAACCATTAAAACAGACGAGAAACTTATTTGTTTGCGTAACATTTTTCCAACACTACAAATAGTATCCAATAACGTATATTTAGATTTGTTAAACTTGTGATGTTGGATTATGTTATATGAATTTTATCGATTATGTGCGTTTTCATTCACTATTAAAGATTCTTTAGTTTCAATAAATATCCAATGTAGAGACATTTCCAACTATGTCCAACAAATATAAATACGCATTGTTTATACGCAAGTTTTAAATAGACATTTTGAAGTTGTGCAAACAAATTTCAAATACATCTTAACAATTTCCAAACAAAGTTTTCCATTAATTGTTATAAAGGTGTGAAAATGCTTAATATATTAATGTTATTCTATTTAACTTACTCGAATTAAGTTAATTAATATAAAATGTTTTAACTGAGTTGACAATTAAAGTTAATTGAAACTGTATCATTATCATATGTGTATAATACTAGTCGAGTTAAAAAATATCGTTATGTTTTATTTGTACAGTATTTTATTTTCAATCAGGTTTCAATGTCCATTACCTACCTATATTATGACAAATTATCGAGAACGGTTAAAAGTTAACTTAAAACACAACGGAATCATGTCGAGATAATGATTTCTAAATAATTCTGATAATAATATCCGACGATATATAAATATTGTATTTTAATTTAAATGCTATTAAAATTCGATCGAAATTAATTTCATTTAAAACGTAACGATAAGTTCTTAACTTATTATATTTTGAATGAAAATCATTATAACATAAAATGTAACGGGAAATCAATTAATTCAATATAATATAATTCGAGGTAACCCGTTGTATTTGAGAGTGTATCCTCGCGTTTTTAAGGCGTTTTTCGTTTGTTTTTATTACATAATCAACTTCCGGACTGGGCTCTAAATTGTAAACGTTGATACCTATATCGAAGTGGCAAACTTTATTTCGTCAAGAAATGGCCGCCTGTACCTAACCAGCTATATAGTGTTTTAATAATTGAAATTTTATGTAGGTACGTGCTTACGTACAGAGAATGAACATATTATATTTTTATAGGCGCATTGTACTATAGACTTCAGCCATCAACCGTATTCTCTCCGACAGCCGCGTGGCCGTGTCATACAAGCGTTAACAATATTATAACGTATTTCAATGCGTTACAACAGCTAGGTAGGTATATATGGGCTGTATATATATATATTGTATTGGCGGCGACGAATATATAATAAACAACCGACAAATAAATTACACAGATTATGCAAATCTCGAAATGTAAATTATTAATGTTTAGGCGTCTTTTGGACGGAGCTACCCACACGATTTACGGGTCAGTGAACAGCAAATGGCCCGAAAATTACTATGTTTTTCCATGTGTCATATTATTATTATTATTATTATATTATACGTACGTACATTTATCCAAATAGATATAGTTAAATGATTTTTTAATAAAAAAAAAAAATATCATAGCCGAACCGGGATCCCCAGAGAAAATTCAAATTCCAAATCCTTAACCTGCACATTATTTATGTCTTAAAAAAATCCAAAATCATTTTAAATTAATAAATTTTCATTTCACTACATTTTCTGCCACTTATCACGATACCTACCTATATTGAACTTTTATCATCTGCACAGTTTAAGAAGACGTGATACTTCCCACCACCACCCGATATTTAATGTAAAAACATGTGTATGCAAAATGACGATAATTCGTTTCATAGTTGTTTAAGGATAAAAAATACCTTTTAAAATAATCAAAAGATGACAACATTTTGAAGAGAATGTTATATCCTTTTCATCAAATAATAACTAATCTAGAAAAATTTACAGCCGTTTAAAAACCTAAAAAATAAGATTTTTGAATGTTAGATTTTGTGATAAATATTTAGGTTATTAAAAAACCGATATGATATTCCCTCCAAAATGTTGTCTAATTTTGATTTTTTAATAGGTTTTTTTGCTCTTAAACCACTAGGAAACGAGTAATCGTAACTATGCGTAGGCATGGTTTTTTAACAAATACTACCATTACACAACAATAAAAAATGGTATTAACACAAGACTATTTTGAAATTAATTTAAATATATTCAAATTGTTGAATTTTCATTTTTCATTTTTTTTTTAAATTTCATACAAATTGCCTATACAAAATCCATTAAAAATTGGATGTATGTGACATCCTCTTAAGAGGACGCAATTTTACCTTCAAAATAGCCTCATGTCATTACTATATTTTATTGTTGTGTAATTACGATATTTGTTTTAAAAAAAAAAATATGTTTACTTATTTCTCATTTTTATCAAGTTGAAATAATATTTTGAAATAAATTTATCGTAGTACGAAATTACAAAAAAACAAATGCTAGCTAACAACATTATCTAGCGCTCTATCTGACCATTTTTCAATGTATTGATTTTGAAGATTAATTAATTATTTAAACGTTTTAAAAAATCGATTTTCGAACAACTCATATAACTTATAAGAATGCACATACCTATATAGGTCGATCAGATGGGACGCTAGTTATAATGTTGTTAGCTATCATTTGTTTTTTGTTTCATATTTATAACGTGTTTGTAAATTGATAAAAATGAGAAAGGCTAATACAAGTTTTTCATTGGAAATGTATAAAATGTGATGTGTTCTTAAATTAATCCCGCTCGCCTCGGAAATACGATTTACAACTACGAGTATGATTCTCAGCATATCGAAGAAACAAGAATCAGTATAGTACCACTTGGGTACCTTTACAATTATTTATGTAACCGTGCTGATACTTATAATTTCATTGTATTAAAATATCGTTTATAATATTAGTTTTCTATAAAATTATCAAATAACACGATATCACAGATTAAGACACGGGAATACCGTTTAAATCCTACTGTGCAAATAATTATCGTTATTGTTTACATCTCCCGAGTGAGCTGTCTATTTTCATATTTCTGTCCGTGATTTTATAACGAACGAAAAATCCTATTGTTAGGCGTACCTTCCCCGGTATTTTATTACTCGAAGGATAAAATAAATTATAAAATAATGTAAACACTGTGTAAAACTTGTATGCGCACAACCTTCTTGCAGTATATAAATATTATACGTACATATACCTCAAGAACGTTATATATTATCAAAATATACATTGTTTAGGTTTATAACGATGAACGTCAAATATATAATATGTGATTAACATCGTCCTTCAGCCTAAATTAAAAAACTCATTTCGCGTGACTTTCCACTGGTATAAAAAAAAAAAACTATTCTATTATGAAATCATTTTTAATATATTTTTCTTTTAATTAATACAATTTTATAATAACGATAATATAAGTATTATTATCATTCGTAAATACCTACTATATTGAAAACGTTGTACCTACTATACGCGAGTTAATCCAACACTAAAATGTAAAAAAAACATTGTAGGTATAGGTAGATGTGAGATAACTAGGTATGTACTATAGTCGAGTGGTTAAAAAAATCAAGCTAAGCCCGAAAAAACGATCCAATATTGTTTTAAATAATTAACATTTAAAAGATGATTTCGGTAAAATGTTCCCTTAATTTGAATTATCCTCAATGTTATGATTTCCAATGCAGGACATTAACGAGTTAATACGTTAAAGTTATACCTACATTTAAAAGTTAAGTTAATTTATCCATACAACTCTGAATTTTATATTAACTGTTAATTCTAAATCAGCCTAAATTATAATATATCTACATAAATGTCAATTTATGACTTACTTTTATTTTTCTATTTTCCCAATTAAGTTAATTTTGAATTGTATTTACAAATAAAAACATTAGTATTTGTCCAGCATTGAATTAATCAACGAATTATTAATGTTTTAGCAAAAAAATTTTGATTTTTTTTTTTTTTCGTTACCTGGATAACTATAGTAATATTTTGTACATCGGCGAATCATTTATTTCGTTTAATATTCAAACTGGTTTCAATCATACGCGGACACAATAATAATTTCCATATACTTTCCCCTTGGAAGTCGGAATATATAATATTATTGTGTATCGATATTATTCGTGATATTTTAATGACCGAACATTATTGATTGAAAACGAAAGCCTATAGCATAAAGTTATGCATTTGCATATTGTATTATTATTTATTGAAATGATTAAGGTTTGCGTGATTATATTTTATGTTTATAAATCGATTATGTACTTTCGTATGTGATTAATATTGGATGATAATCGATTTCAAACTTATAATAAAAATGATTTTTCAAAAATTAAATCTTTGGCTGTATTTAATAATAATCATAATATAATATATTAAAATGATTCATTATAGATATTCTCGCAGAACACGTGGCGAAATAATAGGCATGTCTGTAAACAGATAATGTGCCTTAGACTTGGAATGAACAACAAAATGAATCATAAAACACAAATTAAAATGTTCATTTGGTGGACTATTAAATTATTTAAATATACTACAAGGCCACAAAGCACATTGTTCAATATGATATCATTGATATTATATTATATTTTAATATTATTACTTCCAAAAGATTTAATTTGTTTTTTTAATGTGTAGGGTACATGCACAATTATAACAAAAATGCGTTTTTTTTTTTTTTGGTGACATTCCCATTTATTTTGTCACGGCAAAAGATATGTTATTTTTTCACGAGAAATTGTATGTTTTACTTGATTTTTTACACTTACCAAACTGATGAGTTGCCACAGCCATAGCACTGTGGGCAGTAGTTGGCATTTCATTTTCACTGCAAAAAAAAATAAAAAATACGTTAGTCAAGTATGGTAGGTATAATAACGTCTTAATATTATTATGATAATGATTTCACCGGTTACTCAATATTATGATTGTTATAAACCGATAATCGGCCGATAATATTCAGTAATGGTTATACTAATTTATATTTTATAATAATGATCGTCAAATTAGCTTATCCGGTCGCCAATCGTACATATTAATCAGCTGAGCGCGATAGTTTAACGGTATACAAAACGAATATTATGTGCGTCGTGACGAGTCATTTCGACGACGATAATAATTACCACTTTCCAATATTTTATTATGATTTGGACGTGAAAACCAGTTCGTGATTAACGCTTATTGGTGGGTTAATTGTGTACTTATTTAAAACATTTTTTCCTTTTAAATGTGGGCCAATTTATGGGAAGGGGAGCGCAAAGAACAACGGTTACTGTCATGCCAAATATGAAGTGCACGCCTTCGTATATGACCCATGAAATCTTTCACTACACACATATCACATATACATAATATAGGTAATGCTATTTTTCACTTTCTAGTAATGGCTACTTAAAAACAATTGTCCGTTTGTTTTAATAACCGTTCTTAAACACGCGGACGAGTCAAGAATTTTATACTTGAGAATATTTGATAATACTCAAAAAACATTTTTTTTTTCCGTTATATTATGTGACAACACAACCTAACCTAACCTATGAATTCATAATTCATTCAAAAGCATAGACATAATAGATGGCACCTTCTCCGTATCCTGCCATAGGCCGGCCGGTTCGAACGACGAACGAGAGACACGTAAGTACTTTAATTTCTTATTTACCCCACATGGAATCATGGATATGTAAACGAAAATCATTCGTTTTTCGAATAATCATTTACGCCAAGAAATTGATATAGATAAAATCGTAAAATAAAAACGGTATTGGAGAAATAACTTATGTACCTACATGAATTCTTCCGTGGATGGGGTAAGTTTTAGTCAGAGCTCTCTTAACTCTCAGCGATGAAACAAGTTACAAATTACTTTAGTGGAAATTGATCATACGATAACCAACTAAACCAATTATTACCTATAATTTACAATCTATACCGATAATATGTTTAGCATAGTATTTTTAAGAAAATATGAAAATGACGAAATCGAATAGGTAGGTCTTTAAAAATAATTATTATTCCTATGGCGTATCTGCAATGTTTGAAACCATCGGACTGTTCAGTAAAGCATGTTTTTTACATCCCCAACACGTAATCATATTATATTCCTTCTCGGTAGGTTGGTCGTACCTTATCGTATATCACATCCGGGTATATGTGTGTGTGTATACTGTATATATATATATACATTATACACAGTGTCTTATCGATGGAAAAATGAACGCTTTGTTACAACATACCTTAGACAAACAAACATATGGACTGTGCTCAACACCCCTTCTTTGTCATTAAACAAATTCATACTACATAATTATAATTTATCCAAACATATGTAAAATATCATAGAGATCATAACGTATTTTTTATTTTTTTCGTATTTTATTTATCACGATAATACGTATAAATTAAATGAAAAATTTGATACTATGATTACAACCAGTATATATACAACTATGGTCCGCGTATTATTCTAACATTGAGTGAGCTGAAAGACAGCAACACGAATCGGAAAAATCATGTATTATTAAATGGTCATGAATTATAATCACTGGCTAAAATTATTCTTAAATACGACCAGAAGAATAAATCGGATTGATTAGGCGTGATTTTCACAATATATGTATAATACACTGATTCATCGAAAACAAACATATACGTCCTTAATATTTTCTATGACCAATAGTCAAGAGGTTAACGATATCGTTTATACTTGAATAACGACGAAGACCGTTTGTTTATACTATTATATGCCTATATATACGACTGCACAAACGATCTCGAATACTATTTATTTTTGTCAAAACAATTTTCTGCCAACATAATAGATATAATATTGTTATCAACTCGCGGTGACCGCGTGTTTGGTTAAAAACACTAGTTGTGGGCGGATATGTCTCTCCTGTGGTTTCCACAATGTCAAAGACCTATAACTATTCGGATTCACTTCGTCAGGTATGCAGTCATTGTGGGCTACAATCATCAGCAGCAGCAGCATGCAGTAAACCGAGGTTTTTAGAGTGCACTACTGTTTATGATTAGTGATTACTGACACTGCGGTGTCCTTGAACGTTTTTATAGTCGTCGAATCGACAATTTTTTTTTATCCGTCGTATAATTACGTCAACGACGATCTGAAGACAGTATTTTCCCTCCTATTGTTCAAGATAACTAAAAAAAACTGTTGAAAAAAAGAATCTGTGGATTTCGTCTGTTTGTCGGGATGGTGCAGGAAAACGTGGCTCGTTAAATTTCGAACCAATTGTGGTCACTATAACGTTACATACTATTAATCAGAATATAGTCTCGATAGACCAGAGAATACCGTATTTTATCGATTTGATAAGGAGAAATATAAAGGTAAGTACAGTTGTCAGTGAATGTGATCAATGACATTCGCACGGATAAAATACATTATACTGTCACCATCATTGTAGAGGTGGTCGCAGATCCTCAGATGAAATAAACTACCTAAGCATGAACTTATTATATTATATTAAATATTTCCAGAAAATAAATTAATGATGTTCTGGACATAACGGTTTGGAGAAGAATTTTGGGTTTTATGAAATTTTACCAAAGTTATTTTACCTTCTGAAATAAATGTTTTAAGACTATTTTGTTTCTTTATCGTTATATCTGTGGGGTCGTTATATTATTATACTGCCGATTAAACGTCTTTGACCATTTCGATACGTCGATAATCTTCGAGGTGGCCAAAATATAAACGTATATGTTGTTGTTTTTTTTTTTTGAAGATTTATCATCGTATAGTTGTGTATATAAGCACTGCATGAGGTGTTATAATCTAGAACTACCGTCGTGAGGTTGACAATTGGTATACCAGTAACCAGTGTAAAGGTCAAAGAAGCGAGGAACGTATAGTATGTACCTATATAGCGTGTAGGTGGAGCAGGTGCGAGTGGCTCGAACGAAAAATGTGTACACCTTGCCATGCAGTATATACAACGCTATTTCGAATACGTTTCTCCGGTAATTAGAACACAATATTCATATAAACGACCAAGGTTACAAAATGTCATTGCCTGCGTTTTCAATACACTTCGAGTTTGGACATTTTTTTTTTTTTATCAGTATTTTGGATTTCTGAAATTCAAATATTTCGAAAGGATTATTTAGGTGCGTTTCGTAAAGGAACTCGTCAAGGATTTTCACCGACTTCAGCAAACATATATTGAATTTAAGAAACACGCACGCCATGTCGTTTTGTACCTACATCGCATCACACCGGACGAGCCTCATTACACCTTAGTATAATTTATATTTTCATAGTATTGCAGTTAAATCGTCTCTCCAATAATATACGCGAAAAACATTGCGGTTTTTTGCACACAAGGTCGAGAATCCGGCCGAACGCACGCGAACCATGAGGATCGTTCCACCGTGAACGACTGGGACGGGGACTTATTACGTTAAAGAACGGCTACATAATATTATAACGACGACACTACGTTGGTAAAAAAATGTACTACATGCATCATAATTCGGTCAATTTTTTGTATACGGTACGAAAAACGTGTTTTCGACGGATAATTAAACGATTTTTTTTCCACAATAATAATTAAATGTATAGATGTGTACACGAGTCTCCGTCGTCGTCGTCGCAAATTAAATATATTAATAAAGAAAGTATTGGTACCGTGGTCGTAGTTTTTTCATCATTTATTTTTTTTTTTGCATTATTCAACCCGGCAATATCGTTAACATAATATATATATATATATATATGTACATTGAGACGTAGTACCCCAACCTACCAGCTATATATGATATTATGTAGGTATTGGGTTGGAAAGTTTTCTCGGGAAGTGTGCGCGGGCGCGGCCACGTCGCAAGGCCGGTATGAACCAGTTGCGCATAATATAATAATAATAATAATAATATTATATATAGTAGCGGGCTAGTTCATCTAACCTACAATGATTTGAAAATTTCCGTTTATACACACGGTATGTGCGCGGGTAAATATTCACATTCTCAGTGTGTTTTCCATTTAAATTGTCAGAACCCCGTAGAATTCATCGTAATATCACGATTATAATTTGAAACAAGAGACCCTGCGGATTTTGCAGTCGGCTATACGCTGTATAATTAGGTATAATATTTTGAAATTCACATTTATTCCACAATTTGCACACAATGGTCGCGAGCACTACGTTGCGTGTGCATATACTTTTCATCCTCGCACACGATGGCATCTTTGGTTTTGAACACGTTCAAGGACTGTAATATCTATATATAGGGTTATAATCCGGATGATATTAATAGCTGTTATACGCGTATTAATTATCCTATCGTATTGCTGTATATTATTGTGCAATATTATGTTCCTTGGGCGTGTGGCATTTCGAGAACATAAAATAATTATAGGTAGGTACATCGAAAATTCGATCACCATAATATTATATTATATTATTGATACAATATGTAAAAGTACCTAATATGATATCATGATGTTTGAGACACACTTGACGCGGATACAATTTTGTTCATTTTGACAACTTAAATCTACTTTTGCTGAGAAAAACGTCCAATGTCAAACGATGACTCAATCTAATGTACAGCCGCGGTGATGCATAATTGCATGGGCTTTTACCGAACAATGCGATTGCGTTATAATTATATTATTATTACCCACTACACAACTAAGGATAACTAGTTCTCGAAAAGTATGTTAAAGGTTTTTTTTTATTTAACCAAAAAAAAAATAATACGAAAATAAAATTCCAGTTTGTAATATATACGTATACCTACTTATAAGCGTTTGCATATATTATATTAATTTAATGCACGTACAATGTATAATGAGTGCAAATTGCATTCAAATGTATGTATTTAAATTATGCTCTGCATCGTGCTATATAAATTTATGTTTGTTTTTATATGCGTATTTGTGGCGGAGAATTTAATGAATTTCGTTTACAATAATAACAATTATCCGAACTTACGGCCAATGAAACGAAATGTTCTTAAAACGATTCCAGAGTATAAAATTATGTTTTAAAGAAGTTTTCGATCAACGCAATTAACGTTTAAACCACATTTTCGATAAAATATTATATTAGAAAAAAACATTATTACAATATATACAATAATATTCTTATAACATTTCTATTTGCAAATATTATTTGAATAAACGTTCATTTTATAGAAAAAACTCGATACTTACATTATTTCCCCTTATGGAAACGTTTAAATTAACGTTTTGTTTTGTTTTCATACAGTCTAGAAATGTTCTGTATTCACTTTTAGGGACATTTTTGGTCCGGAAAATTAACGTTTAATAATATTTTCAATATAATATTAGTTTAAAAAAATTTCAACAACATACGTTATAATATTCGTAAAGTACTAAAATGCTTCTCAAACGTTCAAATTCCCTAAAACCTAATTTATATTAGTTTCTGGAAATGTTTAAAGAATTTTTTTTTTTTTGCTGTTGGATAATATATTTAATTTAATTCATTTTATTTTAAAGTTTGATTGTCTTCATATTAGAGTGAATCTAATCGTGTGTGGAATAGTTTTTCTCGACAAACATAACCGAATACTATTGTTACTTATTGTTTTGTATTGTTGAAAAATTTTAATTTCTCTTAACCACGCGAGCACGCGCTCTTATAAACCGGTTCATGCGGATATCCCGATTCCCATTTTTGGTAACTTCTTCTTCTGCCAAAGCTTTGCACGGAGGAGAGAGAGACGACTTGCAAAATTGGACATTGCCAAATACGGCGTACCGATATATGTGTACCGACAACGCATATGTTATTGGGAGAAAGTCAAACTCATATTATATTATATTCTTTCGACGAAATGCGCGCCAAAACACTTATACATATTTTGAATATTCGATAATACGATAATACGTTTGTATACTTAACTATCGTATATATTAAACGATCTTCAGAGAGACCCTTGTCTCTATATGCTTACAATATAAATACCTACGTACATTTGTCTCAAGGTGATCTTCTACCGATGTGTATCACGTTTCCGCGGCCATTAAAAAAAAAAAAACAATACTGACTAACCAACAATTTTCTACACAAACGTTTTACCCTATTTGTGTACACATATTATAGCCGTATTATATGCGTGTTTATGGTAAATAATTCATTTTTGTTTCACGACAATCGCTTAATAAAACAATAGTAATAATTTATAGAATTATAGCATATCGAAATTTTGATAGTTTCGCAACGGTGACGTAATACTGTAGATCGCTGCATTGGGTCGTGTAAACGGACATTTCGTGCATCATTGATTTCGGACCGTTGCATAGCGCGAAAACTAACTACATCTTTATGATCTCGTTTTAATAATAATAAATAAATTAATATAAAAGTGTTTTTAAAATCGAATCATTGTAAAAAGTATATATAAATATATTATATTATATACAAGTATATCCAAATCATGATCTTGAACGGTCTTCAATTGCTTAGTAATAAATATAAATACACATATTTCGTAATATAATATTAATATTTTAATAATGTTTTAGATAGATATTTCTAATCCAAGTAAATAATTTAGTTAAAATAAATTAATCTAACATCTAATAATGATAATTTTTAAAAAATTAACATTTAGAAAAAGTTTTACAATATTATTATTTTAATGTTTTAGAACATATTTTTAAACGTTAATTTTTGGGAACGAAAGTCTCCCTAAAATTTCATTTGTTATGGACATTATTTTGTTATTTCTGGAATTGTTTTAAGCACAATATTCGTTTTGGTTTACCATCCGAAATTGGATACCTGACTTATTGTATTTAAGTGTAAGTATTTAATCTAGAAAAATTAAGTTTTTTGAGTATTTTTAGTTTTTTATAATTTATTTATACAGTTTTATCTAATTACTATTATGTTTAAATACTTTTTTGTGTAAAATTAATATATAATATATATTTAATATAAAAATTATTAACATTTTAATTAAAACGGAATGATAATAATAATAATTATTTGTTCATGTGGTTTATATTGATATACCCGCTTAGACGTGACAACTAAAATAATGGAATATGTGCATTGCTCGAATAATATTTAACTAAATAGACAGCCTTTCAATTCAAAACTCTTTAGGTCGTGTAATCACATTTTTGTTTAAAATATTATGTAATATTTTAATATACGGAGGGGGGGAGAGAGAGAAACGCTTAGTAAATTTAGTTAATTCATTGTTTATGATTGAAACATTCAGATTTTTATATGTGATTAGTGAAAAGGAGTAAATATAATGGAAGAAAAACATTCGTATTAACTGTTTAACACTTTAATTTGTCCATATTCTGATTGTAAGTGAGTAGGTAATTGAGTAATTATCACAGATATCGCGAAAGACTATAACGAACCGAAAATTGATTTTTTTTTCTTCTGTAAAACTTTTTTTGCTTATCGGATGTTGTAGCCTATATGGGTATACTCGTATGCCCTGCAGCAAATGGGTAGATAGCAGTGGCGGATCCAGGAGGGGGCAAAGGTGGCATTTCCCCCCCTTCCAAAACCATTTTTGATATTATATTTTACTGGGCTTTATATGATTTATTATGTAATATAATGGAATAATCTTTACATGTTATAAAATTTCAGCCTTTCCCCCCTCCACATAAAAAAAAAAAATCTAGCTCTGGATCCATCACTGGTAGATAGGTCTATATATATATTATGTTATAGGTATTATGAGTACAATTTATGATTTTTGAAAGTTCAGAAGAGTTAAATATTAAATTATTCAGTATTATAGTATTTAAATATGTGTATGCAGAAAGTATTCGTATATGTTTAAATATATATTTTATAAGACTGCAGTACGTATGGAAACCACGAGGCATGCCCGAAGAACTTTTCGTAAGTAACATTACATAATATCATAAGTATGGGTAGGTGTAGGTAATAATAGTACTATCTCATATCGTCTGTGAATTTGCTTCGACCCGCGCCAAATAAATCTCTGCATAACGATAATATGACGGTATAATATACTCAAAACGCGTTGTGACAGAAATGTAATTTTATATGCAAACACACGGCCTCGTGGAAGATGTAATACATCGGGCAGTCGAACGACGACGCAGTCATGGAATACAAAATAATATAGTCGCGACAATCTTCGAAATCGTTATAATATTAAGTATATTGTTATTGTTTCCTATATAATATCGATTCGTTTATATAATATGTAGAGCACAAATAATATTATTATTATGGGTACGGTACTTGCGTCCCATATAACAAACGAAATGACGACTTTTCTACGGGGATCGCGAATATAAAAATATACCACCAGAGCCGTATCAAAGGGCTTGGCGAAACTGGCTCAGGCCGAGGGCGCAAAAATCGAAATTCAGTAATATCTATCCGTAGATTTGCATGATTCAGGGGCAAATATTCCATGGACAAAGTCTTGTAAAAGTAAGTTGATGACTTTCTTTTTTCGCTTATTAACTAGATTTTCGAGGAATGGGGGCGCAATTCCGAAAAATTCATGACTCTCTTTTCCTCGTTACCGTCTTAGGGGCGGAAAACCGGTTCTTTGCCAAGGGTGCTATCGAATCTTGCTACCGTTTAATAATTCGTTATTTATTTATTCGTTTTTTTTTTTTTACATCGGGCATTACCCATATAATAATACAGCTGTTATCGTATATTATTATAATGAACACAATAAGGGTGAAGGCCAACACGCCCGTCTAACTACATGTACGTACGTACGTACGATAAATATTGTTCGGCACAATATTCCGTTTTACTTTCTTTCCATATTATAAAATTATAATAATAAAAAAAAAAATAATACACAAGTATGACGAGGAGTGAGCGCGTGCGCTTTACCGGCTATAGCATAGCAGGCAAGTATAAACTACCCATATATATATATATATATATATATATTATATATCTGTACGAGCGGTCCACCCGGAGAGACGAACGAAATCCGTTGCAGTGTGTGTGGGAGAACCGATTTGAAAGTGAAATATCTTTCCAAACAAGTCGTGGCGACCTTTTTCGATCTGGTCAACCAAACCACTTTTTTTTTCTTTCCAAGCGCTAACGCGCACAACTAGATTCGAACTACTACTATTTTATAACGCGTTATAATTATACGAGTATACCTACACGCACGCTTCATATTATATTGAACGCGATTTGACTGCAGAATATTAAAATGTGCGCACATTACGACACGTTTTTTTTTTTCATCCAAAATTTTCTAACACTAATAACATTGTTGTTGTAGTATACACCTATACACATAACGGGCGACTATCATATAATATATAATAGGTATAGTGAGTGTATATTTTATTATATTCTCGTTTTTATAATTTGTGATTTTTTTTTTTTTTTTTTTCCCATTCGCTTTTCGTACGATTTAACGAGGCGAACGAATAATGACTATATCTGTAACACTGCGCGGGTAAGGCGTCCATATATATGTATTTTACGTTAAAAATGTCCAGAGTTTATATACGATTATACTATTATGTTTTTTATACTATCGAAATTCGAAAGTACAATATTATATTTTACACGGATAAACGCGTTGTACACTTTACTGGTTTATTTAACGTGTAATGAAATTCACAAAATAACATTAATTACAGGCCATATCAAATACAAGAAAACCAATTGTTAAATTATACAATTACAAATTGTAATTTAAACGATTTCGTACGGCACCGGTTGGTCATTATTTCAAACACATTTTTCAATTTTCGTTTTTATTTTTACAATAAATAGAAACGATTCACGTGCGGGGGTGAGATGACATAAAACAATGTATATTTTAAAGTCAAGGCTTTATTGTATATTAGTCTCTTGGAAAAACACCCAAAAATATCCAAATGAGGTATATATAGGTATATATATGCACCTAAATATCCAAAATATTAATCTCGAGATAGATGGTATTGGACATGGCTTATATAGTTATATACTCAAAGGAAAATATATAGGAAAATCAGAGCCACAAAATGAGTTTTTTCCGTTAAAACTTAAATTATTTTATTGTACCCACCTATTACCTAATTATTTAATACGATAATGACTATAATGACCATAACTTCTTATTATTATTACTACTTTTGAGAATATTTATTTATTTTTTTTTTTGTTATTTGAGTCATCTATTATGATCTAAATCCTGTGGATACGCGTATAATGTACCTATACGTATATACGCCTAAAAAGGATCTTACTGTCGAAATAATACTTGTATAGGTGTATATAATTACTATTGAAAAACCATTTGACTTTTGAGCATATATGTACATTACGTAAATTTTATTATAGCCAAAACGGAGGAGAGATTTGTTTTTTTCATATGTATAATAGTTATTCGTGTTTCTTATTATTATTATTATTATCCAATCGTTCAGACTGCGTTACAATATTGTTATATATGTATGTATACTAAACTTGTACTTTCCTTGTACGGAATATTATTATGAAACGGTTAGGTATTATTGCAGAACGCATATATAGGTAGGTACAGCAGACCGCATGCTTGACGGAACGACCAAAACAATATTAATCAAAAAACCCTCCCGGTTTTTGCGGTGCGGATAATAGATAATAATATTATATTTCGCCCTACATCGACGGGGGCGGACGCGTAATATATTAGATACGTACAAAACGCATATAGATATAATAGCAATGCTATAAAGTGCGAAATACTATAAACATAGGTAACCGCAATTTATATACCATAAAATATAACGGTTAATATCTAATATTATTATCATGATACCTATAATAATACCTGTTGCACATTCCGAATATAATATACGGGGCCCACATCGTATACTCAGTGATAACAGCCAGTATCTGAATAATTCTATTTTTTTTTTTTTACGAAAAACTCTTTTCAAATTAAAAAAAATCATTATTTGTTTATAATATTACCGCTGTGTATTTTATACATTATATATCACAGCTGTATAACAAAAACAAATAACAAAGGTATGAAAAAATATTCTCCATTATTCGCAATATCGTAATAATGTGTGATTTTTGTTCTTATATTCACTTCAAGGGCGACAATAATGTCGATTACCAAAGAATATAGAAATATGATTAGATTATTATATAGCTATATCTACCTACTTTATAGAAAAAAACTCGTAAAACAAATCGTGTAAATATATTCGAAAATTATTATAAGCAATACATATAAGTATAATATAATAATATTATAATATAAGTATAGTATATTATATTGATGATTATTGTCTCGATATTATACAAAAAATGACGGATGATTGTGACCGTGAAAGATGGGGCGACTGACCCAACCCTTAAACATATCGGAGGAAAACAATGTCGATATTAATATTCAATAGCCTAAACATAATATAATATACGAGTTACAAACAATATCCTAACATAATATGACGGTTTCGATATTACTATATGTACCTACCTATATATGTAGGTATACTCGTATATAATAAACTATTCTAAAAAAGATCGTTTTTTAATTATCTCCTTACTACTCACATAGTATATATATATATATGAGCCGAAGGTCTGTTTCTAATAACAGCTATCGTCTCTTTATATATAAACTACACCCCAAATAGATTTCCTTAATTACAAATATTTACAATAAGAAAGTAATATATTTTTCTATAGCGGTCAATGTAAAAAAATACCATTAGTATACGATATTATAAGAAGAAATTAGTCATGAAAACATGTACTTGTACTTGTACGTATATATATAGACGTTTTTTAATGGTATTAAATATAAATTTTATAGGCTTTTTTTAAATTAATAAACTGATACGTGGTAATTGGTAAAATAATAATAAAATACATCTTTTAATATAATAATCATAAGGGTCCGGATGTTAAAGACCTGAAAATCCTACAAAAAATATTCTTATGATTTGAAATGTTTAAAAAAAATTTTAAAATACGTTGAATTGCGATAGTACTCGGACATCGTGGATATATGAATGAATGAGTTAAAATATTATATAGATAGTAAATTAAATAAATAAACTAGTGATTTTCCTCGTAATTATTGTATATACTCGTAAAATCTAAAAATAATAAAGACGACCATAAACTACAAAAAATTATCAAATAATGTTAAAATTTCTAAATAAAAATTAATTAAATAATTGTTAGAGAATATATATGTTACATTCATAATGTACTAGTATTATGTCATAGTATTACTAAACATGCACCGTCTAAGTTCTAAGGCATTAAAAAAAAAAAATAGTCATAAATATTTAAACACTAATTAATGATATTATTATATTATATTATATTTTAATATTTAGAGTAAGGGTGTAGTAATAAAAATGACGAGTTAGAAAAAATATATCATATTGTTTTGGATATATTATCGTATTATTTGCTGCCTCCTAAAAAGTGCCGCAAGGTAAAATTGCTGCCCTTCCTCCTCCTCCTAAATATAGGCATATATACTACTAATATATTGTAATTTTCGGAAAATCTAGTTTTGGATATATTATAGCTTCTGCAAGCAGCAGATGTATATCAGAGTAAACAAATAATATGACATTTTGTCGTATTGGGTAAAAATAGTTCCTATATAAATATAGGTACTTATACCTATTTGTATTTATTTATAATTTTTATAATAAATAAATATTTCCAAAAAGTAGGCAACCAAAATTTTGATTATTAATATTACGACTCTTTATGTCATATTTTGAAAACTTATATCGAGTTTACGTATAGGAGGGTCCTACAACAGATACCTATACACGCTTTACTGCAGTAAAATATTTCGGAGTTTTGCAAAAACGTACTTATTTCTCGTACGGAAATTCGTTTAAAACTGAAGAATATACTAAAATAGCTAATTTTTTCTTTTGTATTTTTTTTTTTCAAACGTGTTGAGGTATAATAAGCGACCACCGCGGTGGCTGTGCGGCTGCGGTACATAACGCGTGCGCGAGTATAATGTGTATAACACGGCGCCGTGACTATGCAAAAATCACCCGATTGATATTATCGGAATCCGAGATTCGTATAATATACTTTATCTTATATAATAAATATAGGTATATAATGAGAAACACATCGAACGAGCGAACAGGAGTGTAATGCATTGGCATGTATTTCGATGTCCGGATTTATTTTTTTCTAAAGTGGGAAAGATAATTTTCAAAATTCTACATCAATATATTTTCTAAAATTAACTAAAATCGACTTTGTTAAAAAACAAAAAAAATGAATTTTTATTTATTCATTATTTTCTGAGTCACAGGATGTGAAAATTACAAATATTTCGTCGATAAATGCATACGCCAATATAATATACATATTTTAGTAATTCGTTCCAATTTCAATAATATTAAAAATATTCAATATGAAACAGTATACTTTTTCGAAAATCGGTAAAACATTTCGTTCTGTGCTTACGTTTATTGTGCAACATTGTTAACGTGTTTTTTCTTCCATATAAAACATGATAACGAACCGTTAATGATGCACAGATGCAGACTTACATGCTGATGTTTTATATTGCTTTATATACTGTTTTTGTTTTGTTTTGTTATCAATTTTAGTATGCGCTCCCTGAAATTATTGGATGGACGAAGGAGAAGGTCAAAATGTCTATATAGCCATTTTATCCTTTGACCCCTGGTGACCCTCTAATACCCACTAGTACCCGTATAGGATAAATAGAGTATATCTATTATAAGTACAAATGTCCTTGGCTCGTGATATTCGGTAGACATTTTAACGATCGCATCAAAGTTCACATTGTGAAATGAGATTTTTTGTATACATTTTTTATTGCCATAATTTCGTTATAGGTTCACGATTTCTTACATAACATTATATAGGTATATTATTAAACATATACCCATCCATTGTACCCCAGACATAGCGAAATACACATTTTATTCGTGAGGGGTACATTAAATGGACGTTTAAAGCTACTCGGACAATAATAGTAATAATGGACCGAATTGTAATATAAATAAATAGATTATTATGCACCCGTTTCTTTGCGTACCTATATAAAAGAAGTAATTCGAAAAATATCAGAAAATAATATAATATACGGTTTTTAATTTAAATTATTAAAAATTAACTTAATTAATAAGTTTTGATTTAAATTTAAGTATTGAATTTTAATATAACAAGTTATTTTGGCTTTGATACGATCTTACGTTGTTGACATAATTTGAGTATACCGACCTGCCTAAATTACACTGGTGCGTCCGGACAACCACGGACCGCGTCACTTAATAAATATATAGAAAATAGGTTAAATTTGACAAAATTAAATTAAAATTTTCATAATTTTATACATATTTAATAACATAGTTAAATACTTTTTAATAAAAATACATCAACCCATTAATTGTAATTATTGGGAACTTGATCTTCCATTATATATTATCGTTCTTTAGAAAAATGTAAATTTAAATATTTTAATCGAGCAAAGTAATTCTCTTTATATAGATGTAATGTTACTTTTAAGTTCTAACTAAAAATAAACAAATCAAAAACATTAAAATTTTATCTTAACTTACTTTTTATTACTTTTACTATAATAACATATAGTTTAACCAGCTAAAAAAAAATCGGTATTTTTATGATAATATATTTTTAGTTACTCCATAGACTACGGACTAAAAAAAAAAATTTAATTACAAATATATAATATAATAATATAATTTATATATACAACTATAAAACATGACATTTAATTTACTAGAGTGCTGCAATAATTTGAACTGAAATAAATGCTTATATACCAGATACCTCCAAAATATGTATTATGTTTTAAGAAAATATTAATTCGTATCGGGAAAATTTCAAGTCGATGTGTCGATTATAGGTTTAATTATACACTCATAATCCATTATTGTATAATTACACCTACATACATATATTATATTATTATTAAAATCATATTTGTAGGTAACTAAATTGCATCAGGTACATATAATAATAAAATAAGCACGTGGGTGTTTATCTCATGCTATTACGAAACTTTTGTTTTCATTAACCTGCAAGGGGTCAATGGTATTAAGGAACATAATATAATATCTTTAATATTTCACAAATTTCACAATGATCGACAACTGTAGTAGATACCTACGTAGAAATTTGATTTTTTTTTTTAGTAGTAAGCCTTACATTTTTGAAAAATGATTTTTTAAAATAAACAAATGAGCTTTAAGATATATTTAAATTGGCCGATTCCGAAAATTGAATCCTTATTAGGTATCTACCTATATATTTGCGGGATTTATAGGATTTAGCAGCAGGATCTATTTTTATACACTTTATAGATGAAAATAATATAATGGTATTTTCGTTTATACAATATTATTTTATATTTGTGAATTTAGACAAATTGGTTATACATGTACGTTTAATAAAATATTATTTTAGTTTTTATATTATGGTCGTTTTATAATATGTCAGAAAATTTAATTTATAAACTGGGCGTATCAGGTGTCTAAAAATGTCGATCGGTTTCTTTTCCAACCCACCTTTCCATAAAGGTGGACCGCGCAACAATAATATCGTTGGCCGAAAAGACCCTCGGTCAACTACCTTTATCTATATACACACACACACACACACACACACACATATATATATAGGTATGTACTAGCGTTTCCTGTGTAATGATTTTGCAAAATTTTCAGTATGCGTAGGGGTCGTGTAAAAGGATCGGTATTTCTGTGTAAAAGGATGTTTTTGAAATAACTGAAAAAATATAAAAACGTAGATAATTTTAATTATCGCAAGAGTCATTGCTAAACGCCATTAAATCCATGGAACAATAAAATAAAAAACTGGGGATATTTCACTATAGCACACAGCCACGTGTGTACGTATAATATTTTACTACTGTTATTTAATCGATGAACCATACAAATCTAAAACAATTTTTGGAATTATTATGATTCTTATTTGTTGAATTATGTATACACGGTTATAATTTATAGACTTCTCACTAATTTAGTAACCCTTCATCATATCGCATATTGTACACAATATAATTACGTTTTTATTATTGTTTTTCCAACAAAACATTTTGAATATGGTATAAGTATTGTCAATGTTACGAAAAAAAAAAAAAATGTGGTCTAATATAATAATATGTAATCGTCTGCGTTTTGTGGTTAGTCCTATAGGCTATATTTATATATATGTATTATAAGTCCCCTTGGTTAACACCTGTCGCATGTTTGACTGAAACGAATTGATAACACGAATATAATTTCAGAGCACATAATATTATAATATACATGTACGTATATATATATATATATATATTTAGTCAACAAGTGGTTGTAAAATTATATAATATACTAGGGAATAATATTATTATATTGACAGATCGGATATAAATGTTGGTTTTTTCTTCTTTTAAACCAAAATCGTCTGACGATGAAATTAATTTTTCCAGAGAGCTATATATTGTATTATATTTTATCTCTAAATATTATTTTTAAATAGTTATTTATTATTATTTTTTTTTTAAATTTATGATCACTACTAGACAATAATATTATATTCAGAATAAATATCTCCAATAAATATTTATTTTATCGAACACGCGGGGGCGCAAAAACCTTCATACGCAGTTGCCCCGTGGCTAGGTAACCGCGCGGTATAAGTTGGTAGTATATATTAATTTTAGATCATTTTTCCTTATACCGATATAATGTAGGTACGAAGGCTTAAATACTTGCATAAATTATTTAATATTGTTTTCGGAGGCATTTGACACTATGTACAATCCGTCCAACTGTTTTTGCTGCTGCTGCTACAGTCACGTTTATAAGAACACACGCGGGGGGCTGCGTTGCGCGTGTAGCAAACCGTGACCAAAGTGTTTTATTCCGGTACATATAAACATATATACCTGTATTTATGTATCGGTAATTTTATGTTTTTTAAAAGAAAAGTTTCCCCTATAATAAAAATAAAATAAGAATAACACCACGTTTGTATAATATGTTATATAGATATAGTTATAAAATACTGTTAAAATCGTCTATAGATATTATATGATGACAGATAAAATAAATTTTAATCCGAATAGTATAAAAATCTAAAAAACTGAATAAAACTAAAATAAAGAAAAAACAAATAAAACTATAGACTGAATATACATTATTTTGTAATTATGGGTTAGTTGAGGTGTTTGCCCAATACTCGGTCTATTTTCTGTTGCAGATGGCCATATAGGTACATTAATAGTTTTGTTAATAAACCTACTGTAAATCATTCTGATTTTAGCCATATTTTATTGAAATCAAAATTGTTAAGTTAAAATTTTCATTTAAGTCAGTTATTATATATATAACATAATCGAGTTTTTTTTTAAACATTATTTATATTTATCTATATATTAATATACATAGATGATTTTTGATACGAAAAAATAATAAATTAAATATTATAAACAGTGGCGTATTTAGAGGAGCGAGGTTAAAGGTACTGGAACTACCCTCAAAACATTATTAACATTATCATTATAAAAATAATAAAAAATTATTTTTTAATGGGTACATTATTACAAGCAAATATTTAAAAAAGTGTCTTTAATTTTACGAAACTTATTTAAATTCAATTTAAAAATGTTTAAACTCTAATCCACAAAATGATTGTCAAATGCTCATTCCACACACATTTTAGTCAAATAAGACGATTATTTCGATTTTGATATAATAATATTGTATTTACCTAATATACATTACTCCCCCCCCCCAAAAAAAAAACCGAAAATACGTCACTGATTATAATGTATGCATTTAGTAAATTAAGACTTTGCATGTACAGATATGTACTAATGTACTTATATGACAAGTGGATATACCTACTGATTTTAATGACAATACCGAATGTATGTACTCGTATGTAGGCAAACTTGTCAACTTAATTTATGTATGGATGCGCGCCTATACATATATAGGTGTACATAATATATTATCACTTTCGAACCGTGTTTGGATTAGTTTACGCGTTTTAGAAAGTCATATTAGAACGACAACACTATCGGTGATAACATAAAAATAAAAATAACTTGCACTTTTCTATAAGTCCTCGTGAAAATTCATGTCACGCAAAAATGCATAATATAATATTTTATCGTATTTCAGAAAAATTTTAAAATACGAGAAATGTTTACTTTTTTTATTTTAGATTTTCTTCGAGTGTAAAACATCATTTTTTTTATCATATTATGATTTACGAGAAAACATATTATTATAATTTAAATTTAACGATCATTATCAATAAAATGTTATAGAAAAATTTTAATTAGCTTAAACTCGAATTTTTTTTTGTTTCTGTACTCACCGTATTTTGGCATTTTTTTCCTGTCACGTGTGTTCGACGTACATATTATATTATATGTAGGTATATATCACTGTCGCGAACACCAAAACTATACGATATTTAAAAATATTGTATCACTCTCAATTATTTGAAACTGCGCACGATTCAAATCGAAATTTTTTTTTTAAATTTTAGTAAAATTTTTTTTAAATATTTAAAAAATTAGTATTAAAACTATATTAATATCTGTTATAATTTTTTTTTTTACTGTGTTAGTGTATTATTGTTAAAAAAAATTTTTGAAATAAAAACAAAGCGTATAGCGTAATAATTTACGAAAAAAAAAAAAAAAAACAATTAACCCGATGTCCACTAACCGTCGGTAATGTGGAACTCGCGGGTTGTCGTGCAAGACTGAAAAGAATACCTGCCGCCGGTAGACGGACCGACAGAGCTGGTGGCCGCGCCGCCGCCGCCCGCTACGTATACCACCTTCGCGTGTTGATGCCCTCCGCCTGTTACCATCGTCGCGGTGACGTCACGTGTCCTGCACCGGACGTAACCACCGTAACCGAACAGATGGGCTTTACACTGCGAACACGAGACTGCGGCAACATCGTTTTTCGGACGTTTGTTTTTGAGTTTGTTCTTTTTCGAAAACGCTATTAAATTCACTTGCAGTCACCGATGTATGAATTATCTAGCGATGTATATTCTGTAGATATAAATAATCGTATAGGCATATACTGGGGGAGGGGGGAAAGAAGACGGGACTACTGCCCGCTCTCAGCAGGCCCGTCGCTAGATATTTTCCGGCCTAAAGCGAACATTTTAATGTTTCACTTTTAAAAACACAAAAAACAAAAAACAAAAAAAAGGTCATCAATTTTTTTTTCGACTATATAAACGAAAAACGTGATCGTCGTTCCATTGTCGATATTCGTATTTTAATTTCGCCGCCCTAAAGCGAAATTTTGCCACTTTGATTTTTTGCCGCCCTAAAGCGTTATTGCATGACTTGCTTGTACCCTATAGTGACGGGCCTGCCTCTCAGATATTTCATTTGGGGGTTAAGGTAGTATATTATAGTTTCGTTCCAACCCCATGTTATATAAACTTAGATTTAATTTAAATCTTAACATTTTTACCTATATGACCAATTGTATAATAAAATATTAGGCACAATAAATTAATAAACGGTAAATTATTATTGTATATCGAATATATATATAGGTAGAGTTTTTCGATAGATATAAATTCATTCTGAAGTTGGTACTTTATTAAAGATGTTATATTTCGATTTTTTCAGTAGAAAACGACGGAAAATTGTTTTACATCGGAAATAATATAATGGCAGAGACTTGAAATATACACTAAATATATTTACTACTCTATAATATAGGTATTATGTGATAAAAATTCTGAAACATTTTGGTAGATTTTTGCAGAATAAGAATCTTAAATGTTATCAAATTCTTTGTGTTTATCGTTGTGATTTGTTAAGTGTTTTGTTAAACTTTTCGTTTATCGTTTCTGTTACGTATTTTTTTTATCTAATTCAATCGTTTTTCATACATATAACGCTATATTATGAAAACTTAATTATTCGGGTCTTAATATTTCTTCCAAGTCTGGTTTGGTTAGATTTAGATCACAATTCCTCTAAAATTGCAGTCAATAGATTTACCTCTAAATCGAAAAATTCTTATAAAAACATAACCTTATCACCAAAAACTGAATAAACATTATTTTATTATCTGTTTGCAAAAGTTGTAAAAAGTTTAAATCTATTATCTAAGTATAGAGATTAAAGGTTCCTTGACATTTTTTTCTGTTTCATTTGTATTATACTGACATTAGATTATAATGGTTCAACGGATTTAAGGAATGCTTTACCAAAATAAATAATAGTAATCACCTTCCATTAAAATAGATTTGCGTATAGGTCTAGAATATAGGAAATAAATACGTTTTCTATTATATAATATATACAATATATATATCGGATAAATATTGCTAAATATGTCTTTTAAACGATTTTAAAATGCTTATTCTTATCATTTATAACCCAAAAAAAATATATATAAAAATTTTTTTCGACTGATTTAAAGAAGACCTGCACTTATCATGACATAAACATAGGTATATACTAAATATTTGATCACGTTTTGATTTTATGTATTTTAACTGTTTTTCTCGTATATCATATTATAGTAACTCATTCGTTCTTCGCTCAAATGTGATGAAAAAAAATTTTTACAATTCAAAAATATTCTACAAAGCTTTTATTTATTCATACAATTTCAGTATATTTATATATTTATTATATTATATTTGTTTAAATCAACATTCGCCAATAATGTTATAAAAAAAGCAAATATATTATTTTTTAGTTCTGACGAATTCGTTTCCTTAATACTATTTTTTTTTGGAAATTTTAAAGATCTGTAGTTTTGAGAATGCTTAAAAAATCTGAAAAATTGGTAATTTTTCAGGGACAATAAAAATAAACAAGATTTACTATCCATGATGTCACGAACCCAAAAATTCGTTATAATAGTAATAACTTTCAAATTCGAAATCATAATACAGGTATACGGTGACTGTATAAACAAGCTCTTATTATTGCACGAATGTTTAAAAAATGCATGTTTAAGATAATTGTTTTAAAACCACAAAAACCTATATACGAATATATTATTTATTATATACTATGTATGTATATATGAAATATTGCTCATATAATCGTCGTAATGAGTCTATGAAATCAAACTAACTTCCCTCTCTCGACAAATCACCGCCTCGCTACCCGTAGTTTCCCCGTATATATAATATGACCTAAGGTCAACTTTCCTTTTTAAACAAATCGTCATTGATCTTCTAGTTCAATCAAATTATTAGTATTATTATACTGACCTCGTGTACAAAACATTACCCAGTTCTTTTCTGATTTAATTTATATTTGAATTGATTCGTATGGGAATAAATAGATATAATATTATGAGTATTGTTCTATATATTTTTTATTTAATTAATAAACTATAGGAAACAACACAAATAACAATGTAAAGTAATTTTACAAATATAGGTACAGTTATATATTCGTATAGCTTAAGGTACTAGTAGACCTAAAACCTAAGTATTTACAAGCTTATAGTCAGTGGACGAAATGATTCAAAAGAAGTGGTGAGAGATGGATATACCGTAAATGGATAAAACTAACAATTATTTCAGTCGACAGAATTTTACAATTATATACCACTAAAATACTGGTAAAAAATAATTATAATCAGTAAATACAATTTTCTACGTATTAGAAGGTTCAAAGGTAAGTAGGTACTTATAACACTTTCTAGAACTAAAAAATTTTTTATGGTGCGTTATTATAGGTAGAAATCGAAAAAAAAAATTTTAATTTTGTTAAATGTGCTTAAATTAGTCTAATTTAATCCATACAATTGTTGTAAAATCTAAAAACTAATTTTTAAATAAAACAGTTACTTTTTTCTTGTTAATAATCATATTTAATTTTTAATATAGGTATGTAATAATTATTGGGGAACCCATATAGAGAAAGAACTATAATAATTAGGTATACATCATTGGTATCATTATGAGAATGTAATATAAAACACCGAAAATAAAAATTAATTTCGGCAATCGTAATTCGTAGAGAAATTAATTTTTACTGAAAAATTGTCATTAACATTTTAGTTGAAAGTTTGCCGAAAATTTTTATTTTAATGTTTTATTAATTTTAGGTTGTTAATAGGTCTCTTAAACTATACAATAGGTATATATTTATATTCATTATGGTGTTTAAATAGTGCTTCGCGTCATATATATAATACCACTAATACATATTTGAGGTGATTAATTTTAAAATTTGACAGTAAAATAAAATAAATTACGAAATAAATAATTAATATATACCTAATTATAATATAATATGCATATTTTTTCCAGAAAATATATTTTAGAAAAAAATAAGCGAGAGGGGATGAAAAATGTCAATATAAAATATGCAAGGTACATTATTTTGATTGTAAATTTAAAGTATTCATGCACATTGAAATAATTTTTCAGTATATATAGAAGGTAAAATATGAATATATATATATATATATATTATATACCTATGTGAATACATTTTGAATACCTATAATAAAAATATTCTACATAAAAACTATTATGAGATTCTAAGCAATTTTTTTAACGTGTAAGGAAAAACTACCAAAAAATTATAATATAATACTAGAGTCTTGAAGTTTTCATATATAAATGATAATAAATATATTTTTTTGAGCGTACAAATGTTTGAATATTTTTTCCTAATTATGGGTTATTAATATAAATTTAAAATGTTGCGGTTTGTAAGTCATATAAGGGTAACTAATTTAGGTTTTAAAACCTGTAGATTTAATGTACGGTTAGTTGTACATTACTATGTATAACTATATACATAAAACTCGTGAAAGTCGTTGGTCAACATTTTTTTTTTTCTATAACTATTTAAAGTCTTAGAACAAAATGTATTATTTCGGTATAAATTGACGATGAAATACAGGACGCGAATAACTAATCGATTTTGGTTAAAATAATCGTAATAATATAATTTTGCTTATAACAATAAGACGGTATAATAATACGCCCAAAATAAGGCAACTCGTTTTTCGAAAAATATAACTTCCTGTTCTGGATTTTTTTTATTTAAATTTCAAGTTACAGACCCTGCATTTATTTTTGGTCCTATAGGTCATTTTCCTCATCATCGAATCCATTATACCTACGTAATAATATTTAATAATAATGCGTTTTCACTATAATACATTATACTTCCTATATATTATACGTTACAGGAATGTAATTTAACATTTTATTGCTATTATTCACCTCATCGGGTAAACGATTTTTTCCGTTCATTCCATGCGGTACTTACTATAATATGTACTATACCTATGTAGCAGCAGTATCGTACACACAAATGCATCACTCTCTGCAAATATATCGTAACCATTTACTCATACGTCGTCCATTTGCCCCTACTATTCGTTTTCACTGTCTTAACAGTTTGTTTTTTTTTCTCTCCTCTTCCACTATCTCTATCGCGAAATATTTGTATTTTTTTTCTTTTTTAAAATTATATATATATAATATAAATACACACGTCTCGTTAGAACTTTGCCGACGCGCAACGTCCGTCCCGTACAGATTGCATTAAAGACAACGACTGCCGCAGCCGATTCACCGGGCCAAGAAAGTATAACTCCCATTGGCCGCGTTGACAGCTATGGTCGGAGTCGTCGCGTTTTTATTGCTCATAAACGTTCGGTCACGAGATTGGTAAATGCTAAATGGCCTTCCTATACGGTATGGTTATAGCGTTCAAAATATATCGTGTGCACGTAACGATACAATCGTATTTTGTTGAAATGTCGATATTCGCTAAAAACTAATATTTAAACGATAATTATAACCGAGTCGACGATAGACGAGGCAATCGACAGCAATCGAAACGCCAAAAAAAATTATAAACGGCAAGGCGATAGTGTATAACATCTGCAGAACTACTCGTGCACGAAGAAACGAAAATCTATACTCGACACTTGGGATATGTAATTTATTAATAAAGGACACACGACGGATTGAAATAATATTGCAGAAGCATATCATTACTGAACACATCATAATATACGGTCTGATGGACTACTATTTTTAGCCGTTTGGAGTGGAAATAATTGGAAAATATCAGGGAGGATCTCGAACAGAGAGATTGACGGTAAACAATATGTATATTGTTGAACAGATTATAGGTAAAAACTATGAATGAAAACCTATATAGTATATTATATATTGATTACAGACAGGTACGATTCTACTACACGAGAGTTCAGATATTATGTAGGGCTACGGAGTACCAGTAAAGTTGATTGGCATGATAAAAGAATGTGTTCAAATTTTAATGGCCGACTATTAAAAGAGTTCATGGTCAAAACATTTCTGAAATAAGGAGACTCCTGTGAATAAATTTTGTAAATGAAAAGAGGAATTAAACGGCAGGATCAAAAGGTAATTAAGCTTATAGCGTAATACACAATATTGTAGTAATAGCCAAATCAGTAAAAGATATCAAGTCAATGACATGTGCACTTATAGAAGAACAACGAAAATAAGACAAAATAGATGGTGTTATTGTTCAAAGATATTTTGCAGGTATGAGGTAAGAGAGATTTGAAATTTGAGAGGATAGAAAACTTCAAGTACTATATGTAGAAATAAACGCAGTAGGGAAACTCCATAGAAAAATCCAGAAAAAGATAAATGCAGTCAATAAATGTTTCTTTCCTTGAGAATAACCTTCAAATCCAAATTAATCACAAAAGACCAAATAAACGTTATACAAGATTATGATCCACTCTATCGCATTAGAAATATGGGCTACAACACATGCAGATAAACAAAAATGAGTAATATTTGAAAGAAAGATTTTATGACAAATTGTTGGTCCTAATAGAGACCGCAAATACTGGAGAATTTGAACGAAAAATGAATATATATGATAATATAATATTTATAACTATAAAAAAAAGCCGGTCAGTAGGTTGTGGAAGCACTTCGCTCGTCGGGTGTCAGTATTGGTGGATGCACTTCGCTACTGGGCAGGGTACTTTTGGTGGATGTATTGAATTTGAAAGCAATGATAAA